>JAKUCC010000002.1:24509-66352 GCA_030563365.1 Hemisphaericaspora xylanilytica | reverse complement strand
AAATAAAATAAAATAAAAAATTAAATAAACCCAAACCAAAAAACATTTTTATATCCAAAACACCATAAATCCGTTGATGTTTTATATTAAATCAACTGGACCAGGTTTTTCTGTATAGTTTTATATTGTATAGTTTTCGCCTTAATGTTATATGAAAAAAAAAAAAAAAGGGATCGAATAAAGAGCCTTGATGGTTGCAAAATTTGAACCCATATTAGGACCGGTATTCAAATAATCAATCATCGCTTTAAAACGGAAATAAGTTTATCACGCTGGTTGATACTAAATGCAATAAAAACCAATAAAAGCGATTTTCATCAAATCTACAATATTTTTTAATGCTATAGTTCGTTTATACATCGGGAAATAAAGTATTAACACACAACGAACACCGAAAATCCGTTTGCAAGTAAAGTCATTTGGGTTAGTGGTCGGTCAGAGAGGGGCTGAAAGAGTTTTTTGAGGAGTATACTTGTGTCAAAATTCTAAAACATATCTGATATAAGAGAACCCAATTTCAATAATCACGACATTGGAAGGGAGAAAAGCTAAAAACCAGGGGAACGTGCAGGAGTTTAACATCTCACTTAACATTCTTTAAATGTATAATGTCTTAAAGAGACGACCAGCCAATCAACTGCTAGTTTAATCAAGTGTGGGGTGTTATTGTCGAATAGCTCGGTGCATTTCCAACAGTTTGAGACCCACAGCGATCATTGGCGGGTGAACAGGAATAAGAGCATAATTGGAGGAAAACCCCAATGGAATTGAAACAGTAACTATATCGGTAAAAGTAGCTCTGTTAAGGGCCCTTTGGAACATTAATCACCGATCATGAAATATTCCGTAGGAGGAACAAAGAAAAGATGAATTGCTCCTGACTGGTTTTGACCGGCAAACTATTGCGTATTACAAATTCCGAGCATTCCAACAGATTATCCGGTACACCAACATGGTTATTACAAACACAAAAGACAAAAGTTCATTCATTAGACTAAGAGGCGGGACCTGGTAGGGTCGTACGATTATTGGCTTGATTACAAGTTGCTGTCATTAAGAAGGTACAAGAATTGGAAATTGCGAGAAATGTTGCGATGGATACCGAATTAGGTAGAATTAAAATATATACACAAATTCCAAAACCAAGGTTTATAAACCTGGAGTGGGCTTAGCGAATGCATGCCCCAGGTTTAAACAATGTAATTCCACAATGTCAATTCCATTAGGTTGCGAGCAAAATTGCGAACGGAAAATAAATTTGATTGCAAAAAAACAAAAGCAAACATTGGTGCCTTACCATTATTACAAAAACATTATGAATTCAACACATGGGGAAATTATCGCTGTATTTACCCACTATTCCATTATTCCAACTATTGCTGCTACTCGGTAACAAGTGAATGGAAGTACCGGAAAATGTTTCAGATTATTAATGCCTCCACTTCTTAAGACCCACAACGAATCGATGGTCAATAATTGTCTTCTCTACTGACATTGTTAGGTAAATGTGTGAAAGAGATGAACCACACCTAAGCCATAGTCCTAGTATAGTTTGCTTCACCAACCACTCAAAAGACAGAAGAGCATTTGGGGATTAATATTTCGTCAATATACTTAGCTGACGATTTCCAAAAAATTGTCAAAGGATTCCATATAATGATCATCCAAATTCTGTAGGTTTGACTAGGAATGTTTCATCGAAAATAAAAAATAAATTATCCGCCCCAATTTTTCCGAATGGCTAATTCACCCTGTGTGGTGGAAAAATATACCATGGAACAATTGGTCGGGGAAATTATTTGTCCGTGTATTTTGTGCATGCATGCGACAAGGGTGGGGGTCTTGGAATATGTGAACAATGAAAGGGTCTATAGTGAACTAATTACCAAGAGGAGTACAAGCAAAGTTAGTGGAAAAGATTTGCATCAGGAGAAATGTACAAAAGAATTGATGGGTGATCAAGCCTATGTCTGAGTGTTGCATTATGCCAGTATAAAATGTAACAATTAGGAGATAATCTGTCAAACGGAGTTAAAGTCATACTTTCCCCAGAAAACTATGCTGGAGAAATATATGGAGAACTGCGCTAAATCATACATCATCCCCAAAGTTGATCATTTGTTTACTATTGCAGGTCTGAATATTTTTTATTTGTACCTGTCCGGATTAAATCTTGAAAATTATTTCTTAAAAAATAATCCAGGAAATACCTTAAAAAATAAAAAATATTCCGATATATCGACGCAACACTTTTTGCAGAGTCTCCAACGGTATAAATACCCCTACAAAGTATCTTCATTGATCACTCTTCTTCTTCTAAATTCCCTTCATATCCCATCAATCAAAAACCCACAACTAATCATGATTATTTCTCCGCTACTTAAAGCTACAGCGGCAGCATTGGGATTGGTTACTGCTGCATATGGTTTACCAACCAAATCCCTGTCATCTGTCGCTAATTCCCACCCAACCGTTCCTACTGAATTAACATTAGGTGTCAAACAAGTTCCAAATATCTATAATGAAACAGCCGTCGATGCCAACCAAGTCGCTAAAGGTTATTCCTTGGTCAATGTTACTGCTACTCCAAGAGGGTTAACTGGTATTTTGAAATTAAAACGCGCTACCAATATCTATGGGTATGATTTTGATTTCTTAAACTTGACCGTCAATTATCAAACTGCTGATCGTGTCAATGTTCATATTGAGCCGGTTGATTTGACTGATGTTTTCATCTTATCGGAAGATATTGTTCCCAAGCCCAGCATTGAAGGTGATTTAGAATCATTCAATTTTGATGAATCTGATTTGGTTTTCAGTTATGATAGTCATAATTTTGGATTTGAAATCACGAGAGCATCTACTGGTGAAAGTTTGTTTTCCACCAGAGGGAACCCATTGGTATTCTCCAACCAATTCATTCAATTCAATACTACTTTACCAAAGGGACATGCTATTACCGGATTAGGTGAATCAATTCATGGATCCTTAAATGAACCTGGGGTTGTCAAGACTTTGTTTGCTAATGATGCCGGAGACCCAATCGATGGTAATATCTATGGTGTCCACCCAATCTATTATGATCAAAGATATACCACCAATACCACTCATGGTGTGTATTGGAGAACTTCTGCTGCTCAAGAAGTCGTCGTTGGTGAAGAATCCTTGACTTGGAGAGCGCTTTCTGGTGTTATTGATTTGTATTTCTTTAGTGGTCCTGATCCAAAGGATGTCATTCAACAATATGTTAAGGAAATTGGATTGCCTGCAATGCAACCATATTGGGCGTTAGGTTACCATCAATGTAGATGGGGTTATGATAATGTTGAAAGACTTAGAGAAGTGGTTGATACTTTCAAGAAATTTAATATTCCTTTGGAAACCATCTGGACTGATATTGACTATATGGACACTTATAAAGATTTTACTACTGATCCTCATAGATTCCCAGTTGATAAGTTTAGACAATTTTTGGATGATCTTCACAACGACAACCAACATTATGTTCCAATTTTTGATGCTGCCATTTATGTTCCAAACCCAAACAATGCCACTGATAATGACTACAAACCTTTCCATTTAGGTAAGGAATCTGATGTTTTCTTAAAGAACCCAGACGGATCCTTATACATTGGTGCTGTCTGGCCAGGTTATACTGTATACCCAGACTTCTTAAATAGCAACACCCAAGAATACTGGAACACTTTGTTTAAGGAATGGCACGATCAAATTCCATTCGATGGTATCTGGACTGATATGAATGAAGTCAGTTCCTTCTGTGTTGGTTCCTGTGGATCTGGTAAGATTACTGACAATCCAGTTAACCCACCTTTCGAAGTTGGTAATCCAGCAACTACCTACCCATTGAATTTCAATGTTACAAACGCTACCGAATGGCTGTCAATTTCTTCTGCACTTGCTGCCACCGCCGCACCAGTTGCTCCTGCTAAGAAGGCTTCCTCATCCACTCATTCCATTGACTCTATGAACACTTTGGCTCCAGGAAAGGGTAACATCAACTATCCACCATATGCCATCAACCACGCTCAAGGAGATCATGATCTTGCTACTCACGCTGTTTCTCCAAATGCTACTCATGCTGATGGTACTTTAGAATATGATGTTCATAATCTTTATGGTTTCACTCAAGAAAAGGCAATCTATAATGCATTATTAAATATCGACAACGAAAAGAGACCATTTATTATTGGTAGATCCAGTTTCTCAGGTAGTGGTCATTATGTTGGAACTTGGGGTGGTGACAACACTGCTGATTATTATATGATGTACTTTTCCATCCCACAAGCGTTCTCGATGGGTGCTTCTGGTATTCCATTCTTTGGTGTTGATGTTTGTGGATTTAATGGAAATACCGATATGGAATTATGTTCGAGATGGATGCAATTAGGTTCATTCTTCCCATTTTATAGAAATCATAACTATCTCGGTGCCATTGATCAAGAACCATACGTTTGGGAAGCTGTCACTGAAGCTACAAAGACATCCATGGCAGTCAGATACTTATTATTACCTTACTACTACACCTTATTGCATGAATCACACGTATCTGGTTTACCAATCTTAAGATCATTCAACTGGCAATTCCCATACGACAAGACATTAGCTGGTGTTGACAATCAATTCTTTGTTGGTGATGCCTTGGTAGTTACTCCAGTCTTAGAGCCAGGAGTGAAGCATGTCAAGGGTGTATTCCCAGGTGAAGATGCTGTTTATTATGACTTCTACACCCACAAGAAACAACACTTTAAGCCAGGTAAGAATGAAACTTTACACGCTCCATTAGGTCATATTCCATTACACATCAAGGGTGGTAACATTCTTCCAACCCAAGAACCTGGTTACACCATTGCTGAATCTCGTGAAAATCCATTTGGTTTACTTGTTGCCTTGGACAAGAAGAACACTGCTTCTGGTAAGTTATATCTTGACGATGGTGAATCAGTCAATGTTAAGGAATCTTTATTTGTTGATTTTGTTGCTTCTGATGATCAATTGGTCATTTCTCCAATTGGTGAATATAAGGTAGAACAACCATTGGCTAACATCACTGTCATGGGTGTTGATAAGAGACCAAGACATGTTAAGTTTGGTAAATCCAGAGTTCCATTCAAGTACAACCATGGTACTCTTTATGTTACTGGATTAGAAAAGCACACCAAGGAAGGTGCTTTTGCTGAACAATTTACTCTTAGCTGGTAATTGTAACTAGTTAGATATTATTTCGTACTTTCTGGTTTTATTAGTTTCAAAATATACGCGTTGAGTGTAAGCTCCTATTGCTCAAACATTCAGTAGTGGTTAAATGGGAACAATTCCTTCGGACTGTCGAGGGCAACCGCCCCGTTCTCACTGACTATAAGACCAATGCGCTTAGAAGTCTTACTACCATCAATATCTAGGTAAGATTATCCTCAATTATAGTTTCCCTCATGCCTATTATATAATGAGACAGTCATCAGGAGCTATGGCAGTTAAATATTTGAAAAGTCTAGAAAACATTAGATCCAAAGAACTGCTTTACCAGCATGTCTGATATTACGGGCTTGACGAGATCTTCAGAATGTAGGAGAAAATATCTCCTATGGACAAAAGGAATGTAAGGATATGATTTTAAGCAGAAAATTATCTCGTACAATTTAGTTTGGTTCCCGTATAAATCAAGCCAAGAGTTTATCCTATTTGCCAAAAATTTTGCATCCAAAAAATGCGCTTCTAAACTGAGTCTTATTTGCGCTATTATTTTTTCGTTTTTTTCAGGCTTCATCGAAGTTCGATGAGCATCAGATATCTGATTTCCATCCATCATCATAACGCCGATCATTTAGTTTTAACAATGACGTTTTCATTTGGATTCACAAAAGATGATTTCAGCGATGATGAGATCGATGAATCTTCATTAGTACAACCTTCTCAACAAATTCAACCAAGTGGAGATAATACCACCATGCAGAATCCACTAGATTCGATGGTCATCACATCAGAGAATCTTCCTCAAGTTCATCCATTAGATTCGATATTAAGCACTTTAGAAAATGTGAGAATATCGTTTGATAATTATACTACTCCAGTAGGTCAAAATCTCGTGTATAGACGAGAATTATTTGATGTCAAACATCAAATCATGACTGAAGATTTAGAGAATGATAAATTGAATGAGTTGTTAATCGAAGAGAATAATTCCGATTTACAAAAGAATGTATATGAAGGTGGATTTAAAAGTTGGGAATGCGCATATGATACCGTTGATCGATTATGTAAATTGATTGAGGATGAAGGGTTTCTTGATCGCGTTGCGTCAGTTTTGGAATTCGGTTGTGGAACTAGTTTACCAAGCTGTTTTATATTGATGAAAAAGTTTAAAGCAGGTAATAGGAATGAGTTGAGGTTGGTGTTGTCTGATTTTAACTATGATGTATTAAGATTGGTCACCTTACCTAACATTATGATACACTGGGCATCGACACTTCCGGTTGAACAGTTATATAAATTGACTACTACTGAAGATAATCCACTGTTTAAGAATGATGAAATTTTAGTTACTCCATCATTAATACAAGAGTTTAAGAATAGTTTACAACTGCATAACATCACGCTTTCATTTATATCAGGATCATGGGGAAGACAATTCAATTCATTAGTGCAAGAAGCCAATATTGATTTTATCATCAGCTCCGAAACCATTTATTCAACGGAGACATTGCCTATTGTGGCGGAATCTATCAAAGAACTTCTCAGTAATCCAGCAGCCCATAATTCTACATGTTTATTAGCGGCCAAGAATATATACTTTGGAGTAGGTGGATCGGTGATTGAATTCATAAACTTGTTTAATAGAATAAAGAATGATCAGTTCACAATTGAAGTAGAAGAGATAAATGATAGTCAATTGAAGAGATCTTTGGTGAGTATTGGGTATAGTAGGAAATAGGCTTGTAATAGAAATCTTGTTGTCATTGTGGTTTAGTAGTGACATGTATAGTAAATAGAACCATATGATATTGGAAGCAAGTACACGACCTCTTAGCATTTTCTTTTTGACAAATAAAATTGAAAGCATTTTTCTATTGAAAAAGTAATTTACCATCAATATTCTAAATACTTCTTTTAGTTTAACTTCTACAAGACCCACCAAAAGGTATGTTAGATATCTGTTATAGGTCTATTATCCAATAGACGGCGAATAAGAAGCCAAGAAATATACATTACTGAGTGCATGAACTTCAATTGAGTTGACTTAAGTTGAAAAATGCACATTAAACAAGATAGTCTTTCAGTGACGTTATAACAGGACAAACTTATGAACTTCCCCATACTGCTCAATCGATAAGACGGCAGGTCTACCAGAAATATAGCTAGATAACGATGTCAAAGAGATCAGTACAACTCGTGGAATGATGAATCTACGCATGGGCTATTTCAAAAAACAAGAGAGAACGATACTAATAAATGACAACACTTAAATATGCCAAATGCCCCTGACTACTAATACTAAAGAGTCGGCTACAACACATGACACCCGAACGTATAGGATTAGCTGTCTGCAATCTCAAGGTGTATTAATAATACCAAGTGTTGCAAACATTTTGGGAGTCGTTCCCATACCAATTTGCATTGCTTGGTAGCGTCACTTTTTTCCAATGTCCAATCACATTTTCACAAACATCAAACAGAGCACAGCAAAAAAAAATCGTATCATAAACAGATTTATAACAAGAGAGAGAAAGATTTACAATGGGAAAAAATGTATAGAACAAAACAGAGAGAGAGAGAAACAGACAGACAAAGACTAAACCACATAAACCTTAACAGTGAAGACTGAGTGAGAAAAAAAAAATTCCAAATTATATTTCACCCTTCTCTTATTCGCTTGTCTCTTTACAAGAGTTTTACATTTCCATACTAACCTCATTCCTATATTAGAAACGAAAACAATGCTTGTCAAGACCTTACAAAGAACTGCCATTAGATTCAACAGTACCGTTGCCAAGGCTGCTCCAAAGCCATTATCCAATGCTTACCTCGGAAACTTAGAAGCTAGATGGACCAGTTTAGCTAAGCAAGACCAAGAAGCTTTAATAACCGAATTAAAGGCTAGAATGGCTTTACCATGGGCAGAATTAACCAGTGCTGAAAAGAAGGCTGCTTACTACATTTCCTTTGGTGCATGGGGTCCAAGAAGACCAATTTACCAACCAGGTGACAAGCAAAGAATTTTCTTTGGTGTTGTTACTGGTGTTGTTGCATCTATTGTTGTTTTTGCTGGTATCAAATCCTTAGCTGCTCCAGCTCCAATCACCATGACTAGAGAATGGCAAGAAGCTTCCGATGAATACTTGAAATCTAAGAATGCTAACCCATTCACTGGTTACTCTCAAATTCAATAAGCAAGAACAGGCAATTAATTAAATAAGAGGTTATAATTTCAAAAATACAGATTCATTTTTTTTATTAATTTTGTCTCGTTGCTACCGAGTAACAACATCAACCAACCATGATAGGACGATTGAAGTTGCAAAAACGACCATCCCCGCCTACCACCCCCGAAAATTCACTACTATAGTTCTTGAAAGACTGTCTTTACTTTTTTTATGTTTTGTTTTTTTATCTAGTCTGGTTTTCAATTGTAGGGAATCGGATTTGCTTTTTGTTTCACTGTGAGATCTTTCTCCACCGTTTGATGATGTTGGAAGATCGCACACATCCCGCAAGTACACATATGTATGCGTTTAATTAGTGCATACTCTACATCAATCTACAATTTATGACGTAATTTTAAGGCCTTTTTTTATATGATTAAGTATATTTAATAATAATTGAAGTATACAAGGGAGTATGTTCCTTTGGAGTAGATAAGCGGTGATGCAGCACGGTATTTCATGAGACATCTCCCGCCAAATGAGATTTCGTGTAGCGAAAAGTGGGTCAATTGGCGCAATCTTTGGGTAGAACTGAAGAATATTGCCAGGGTAAAGATTGAAGACCTACAACTACAATTTTCCTTTTCTCTTGGTCTATAAAATCGTTCCATATCGGCACAGACCAGAACTGTAACTTACTCTATTAGAATATGTTGGAATATGTCTTAAAGAAATATCGCTGTAGAACTTACGTTGACCAGAGAACTACAAACTTATCATTAACAAATTACATTGCTGACAAAAATGATGATTATCCCCGAGAGCTGACATATTGAACGCGGTGTATATGTGGTTAACAATGGGGGGAATGTTGCTGACTAAATTTTTGTTTTGAGTTAAACCCCGAAAGTGGGATTGGCTGAGAATTTACAAATTGAGGAGGGGGTATGGGGGGTGTTGTTGATGAACAGGATTTCGAATTGAGGGTTTAGGACTAAGAAGGATATGCTACAATTAAGTGGAAGATAATAATCACCGCATAGCATAATTCTTCAGCGTATTCCAAGAGAAAGGCTGCATTAATATGGAGAGTCTCCCAATGCCCTGCACTAATTTTATCCACTTGGCTCCGCAACACCTTCAAGAATTCATAATTAGTTTTGAAGTATACTGAACTCACAGACATAACACCTTTCATTACCAGGGGTGCTAATGATAAATTGAGAACTATGTATAACAACTCTCACTCCCATTTCAAAGCCCCTCCATGTGTAAAGATCTCGGGAATTGAAAAAATAATCGCGGGATACCATATTGGTCAAAGACAGTATAATAATCCTATGAAAGCCTGGTGAAGTTCTTATTTATAACAAGGATTTCTCAGTAAGTAATTAAAGTTCAAGCAGCATTACTCGTTTGGTTAGAGATCTTATTATGTTCTTCTACTCTCTGCCAGGTGAAATATACCCAGTTGAGTGATTTTTTTTTGCGGCAATTCTATCCATAATGAGATTTAACATCTTTGTTAGTGACTTCAACAAAGTATATACTGAAGTCTATCACATCAATTGAAGCAAACTGAATTTTGACATATAAACCACCCAATCCCTGGTTTTCCCGAGAACCTCTTAAAGAGTTTCAATTTAAACTGGAAAAATTTTACTAGGATGTAATATTTTAAACTACATTCGTTTTGTCAGTTTGTAACCTCATCGAAGACATATAGAACAAAGCCAAGACAATTCCAATTGGAAAGGAAGTTTGACGACAAACTAGCAATCGATTTATAGCGACGTTCCAAGTTCTACTCAAATAAAAACCCAAGCAGTTAAATGAGCAATTGATCTAGAAAATGTGTCCCAATTATGTCAATTAGACTAGTAAACTATCTAAACTATCTAACGAGATTCATCGCTTCTTCAAGTTTCTATACCAAGTAAGAGCTCCAGATATTGAATGTTGTCGTATCGAATCCTCAGGCCGCTCATGGATTGCTAAAATACGATTACATACAACATCGGCATAATGGAATTAAGATACTATACAGGGCTATTCTCCTGAACTTGAGGTCTTTAAAAGGTCGAAATTTTATGATAAGATAACTGTCACATATTTTCCTAACTTAACGTAAACAAGGCGCGCCGGGAAAGTCATAAACTTAATCGTCGCTTTCAGTGGTAATATTATAATGGTGCTGATAATGTGTAATATAGTGTAAATGTAGTAGTTTAGGAAGGGCTTCATTCACCACGAATGGATCCACCTATTCAAAGGCTTCACTTAAAACTTATGCTAATCTCTACTAAATTGAATTGTCTTCAATAACTTGTATATTCAAAAATACTACTAATTAATGATACTTTCTAAAACTCATAAATTCTACCATTTCAAGGAAATTGCATTCTTTAAATATGCAAATCCTAAATTTCAAACCTAAGCCAAAACGCACCAAACTACTTACTTGCATTCAACTAGCAATTTCTTCACTTGTCACTTTGTTATCTCCGTTTTGTCCTTCAAAACCCAATTCGAGACATTTGTCGCATGTCGCACAACTGACTAATATAGTTGATTTGTCACGACTTAAGTCAGTGTTGTGACAATAACAATGCCAAATTTGAAGATCAACAAGGAGTCGAGCTAGGTTGGCTGTGGTGTTTTTCCAATTACTTGATTTGTTCCCTACTTTGAAGATTCATACAAAAGCTCCAATCTCCGTCCCAACCCTACACTATCAATCTCTTTTAACCAAGAAAAGTTTTTATTAAATAAATAAACTTAAAAACGAATGCCACTGAAAAAGACAACTATATATCGGAATTATACAAAGAATGTTAGTTTTAAAACAAGCTCATCACTTGCCTTTTTGCTTAACGGTATGGTGCATCAGCATCAATACAGTATTGTAATTCTTGTTCCCACTTGTCACCATTTTCCAATAATTTTTCCTTATTGTATAACAATTCTTCTCTAGTAGCAGTAGAATATTCAACATTTGGAGATTCAACAATGGCATCGACAGGACAAGATTCTTGACAGTAACCACAGTAGATACATTTAGTCATATCAATATCATATTTATAAGTTCTTCTACTTCCATCAATTCTTTCTTCTGCTTCAATGGTAATTGCTTGAGCTGGACAAATAGCTTCACATAACTTACATGCAATACAACGTTCTTCACCACTTGGATATCTTCTCAAGGCATGTTCACCTCTAAATCTTGGTGAGATTGGACCCTTTTCAAATGGGTAGTAAATAGTATATGGAGCTCTAAAGAACATTTCCATACAAATGTACATACCACGAGCAATTTCACTCAAAAAGAAAAACTTGGTTGCCTTACTCAAAGCTGATTCACCTGATTCTTCCCAAGTTCTTGGTCTTGGTTGTCTAAATTTTGAACCTGGTGCCGATTGGGTTGAACCTCCAGTAGGTAAGTATTCAGTACGTTCGGCTGCTAATGCTGGTTTCAAAAGTCTGGAAGTAATCGAAAGATTACGAGCAAACATGGCAGTGGGTCTACCAGTGATGGATGTTATGGATTGTCTAAGCATTGTGTGTGTGTGTGTAGATATATTGTGTATATGATGTATGATGCAATGGGATGGAGTAGGGAATGTGTGGTATGTGTGCTTTGATATATCTAGTATCCCTCTATATATCTAAGTTAATGTAATTGAAAGCTATAACCCTCTACTAGTTGTATCTCTCAGGAGGGTTCTTTGGTGTCTTTGGTTGTAAGTAATCAAATTTTCAAAAGTGAGAACCTCATTTGTTAGTCGTGTACTTTGGTGCATTTCTATTCTTTTTATTTTTTTTTTATTTTTTTCTGTTGGTTATTTTTTTTTGAAGTAAGAAGAAAACAGCAATCGTCTATTGGTTTATTTCGTCTGCTTACATAATACTAGTACAATTTATTACATAATCACAAAAATACGCACTAATAATTATCTATTGATCTATAAAGTACCACCCCAACTTGTATGTTTTAGCTTACCATTTTGCACCCAATAATACAGCATTTGGATCAGTGGGCTTCTCTACTTCATTGAAGTATGTATTAAACACTCTATCATGACTAGCACCAAATCTCTCTTTAATATTATTACTCCATGTAATGAACTCTTCAATCGCTTGGGGATCCTCAGTTATATCAAACAGAGGAATATTGTTATACTTTCCAAGTGCATCATTTAACCATTCCTTTTCTTGTACTTCATTATTAGATGGCGCCAGGATTTGTCCACCTCCATTGATACAGCCATTAGGACATGCCATGATTTCAACATAATCACATTTCGACGCATCGGCAACCTCTACTGGTTCTGATGTCGTAGTTGATTTGGCATTGATTCTTGCTCGTCTACGAGCAGCTAATGGGTTTACCTTTGTTGTTCGTTTTGAACTTCCTTCATTGGCTGGTTTTAATTTCCGGACGAGGTTTTGAATATTTCGAAATCCATTGATAACTGCACTAGATGCAATTGGATTTGAATCATAATATAATCGTAATTCATAAATATCCGAATTCTTCCCAGTTATTGTCCGAATCTCAAATTTTTCACCATCGTAATTCTCAGCTGACATGAGATTCAATTGATAGATTTTCAAATAATGATAAGCATACCCACCACTACTAGATCCAGGATCATTACTCCATGAATATTCAACAAATGGCCAATTCAGGGGAGCATATCGCTTATATAAATCTTGAATATCTTCATCTATTTCCATATCTTGCTCGCCCACAAATTCAATATCTTGTTGCCCTAATAATGTAACTAACTCTTTTGCAGTTAATACACAATCAACATCAGGAGTGGTATCAGCCTCATCCCCATAGATTTCAGGACGTGCGCTTTCAAGCTTCTTGTCGAAACATGGCATAATTGATAAATGATATATTTTACTCCGATCGACCCCCAATTCCTGTGCTGATAAGGATTTCAAAAGGAATCCAGTGATTTGTTGGGGTGATTTGGTAGTTGATAATCGAGGAAGGATGTATGGATGGGTCTTTTCCGCATATAAAACCCACCCGGGACATATAGATGATAATATCGGAGATTGTAGCACGCCTTGTTTCTTTTTCGTGATTAATTGAGTTGATTCTTGAATCAAGGACAATTTTCTTCCAAGTGATGTCCCCACTATGTATTTAAACCCGAGCTTGTTAATAAATAGATTTATCAATAGCCTATCTGTTTCTTCGATGGTGAGATTATATGCTGTAGCTAATGAAGCTCGTGATTGATGTGATATACTGGCAACGAAAATTCGATCACACTGATTTTGAAGTGCCTTAACAAGCTCTTCATGTGAATGCTGGGCCACAAGAACCTCTTCTGCTGATGTTATACATCCAGAACATGCAAGACAATCAGCTAATGAAATCTGGGCTGGCGATAGTGTGGTCTGTTTCCCATCTATTTTCGAGATTTCTAGTGGATTACCATTCTCATCGATTTGGATTTCGACTTCACCATGTTCGTTCAATGAGTCGTTGTTCTGTGTGGAGGCATTGGTGTTTGTGACAGGCTTTATACAGGCTACTCCAGGGGTTATGAAATCGTTTAGATCATCTGCTGATAGTAATGCACTCATTGTGAATGATAAGAAGAGAGCTAGTGAGTGATGGATTATTAATTGATTTTATTTTTTTTATATTTTTTATTTTCTTTTTATCGATGTGGAGGTCGCGACACAAGATTGCGACAATAAATCTTTGCACCCAATCAAGTATGTTGCATAGGTAAAAACTACATCTTCTACATGGCTATACAGGACAAGAATCTAATTTAAACTCGTCTAGAATCTGACATGTTATCATCATCAACACCATTATTATCATCATCACTGATATCTCCCAACTCAAACTCATTGAAATCCGCTTCACCAATGCCTCTATAGCTTCCCGTATTTAATTCACCAT
The DNA here is from genome assembly GCA_030563365.1 of Hemisphaericaspora xylanilytica. Lineage (NCBI taxonomy): Eukaryota > Fungi > Ascomycota > Pichiomycetes > Serinales > Debaryomycetaceae > Hemisphaericaspora > Hemisphaericaspora xylanilytica. Next base: position 52,039 of record JAKUCC010000002.1, on the reverse strand, counting down.
CTTCATCATACCCAACCAATCTCAAATATAACCAAAGCAACAATTGGAGCCATAAGTAAATCATAAATGCTGCTGATGAGACCACTAATATATATGCCGAATGATCTGCACCTAAATCATGAACCAATTGTAATTGTTCTTCAGTCGCCCCCATAAACAAAATTCCAGCCAAGGTCAAGCAAAATGGAGGGATGAATTGGAATGATATAATCTTCCCACTTGAACTGCAAGCTTTATCATGCAACACAAATGATATTTCAATTATCCGGGAAAGTCCAGCTCCAATTAGCGCGAGCCCGAATACTGCGTGAACCTTAGTTGAAATTACCAAATGTTGTGCATGTTGGGACATGGAATATCCAGTAAAGATCAATAATAATGCTGGCACAAAGGTTCGTTTATTATTTCTCGCCAAGAACATCCCCAACAATCCACCACACCACCAGATTATACCCATAGATGTATGTTGATAATCTCCCATTGACCAATCTTCAGTTCCCCATCTATGTTCGGTGAAAGTATTGACAATCCCCCAGAGACACATGACTGCTGAATCATAGAATTCTTGGGATCGATATTTTGCTTCGGGGGAATTTTGCAATTGATGAGTTCTTATCCATGGAACAATCAAAACGACTGATAAGACAAATGAATACAAGATAAAAGCCGATCCCATTACACCATGGGCTATACATTGACCTGTGCGTTTTCCATAACAGAACCCGAATAATGCCACTGGTGCCATACACACTCTAACCCAGCCCACAAGTACTGCCAAGAATGACAATGATTTATACACTGTGTACATGATACCAGTATTGTCATCTCTACCCTTTGTCCAATGCGGGTAGAATCTATTGATTATGAAATTGGAACCATTAATCAAGGTCCCCAAAAATATAGTACCACCTAACAATAAACTTAAAAACCAAGAAGTACCCTTTGATGTTTTATTTTCATGATTATTAGAATCAGGGAATGATAAGAACATCGATTCAAAAATCGAATATGCAGTTGAAATATATTGTAACAACAATGCAATATGCAAACGCCTTGCAAAAGCAAACACGGCAGATACCGATGGGAGTATCAATAGGATGAATAAGGATAAGATCCAATGGAATGTTTTCGAACCGGCATTAACGGGATGGAATTCAACTCTGTCCATGTCCATATCAGAGTGTCCGTGGTCATCATCGCCTCCATCGGCAAGAGCATATGAGATGAGTGTGAGTAGTGGGAATATGTATGATTTCATCATACGTGCTTTAATTGTTGATGGCAGTTGGTGGGTGAGTGGAGTAGAATTGTTCACCGTTTTTCCTTCAAGGGCAATTAAAAACTTCGGGTGAACTCAATCGCGCGTTCGATTTATTCGCGTTCGGGATCAATTTAAAGTAAAGCCGACCAACGGGGAAAGGAACAATAAAGATTGTCTATAAGATAACTACCAAAATACTCTTTAATATTTTTAATCGCTACTACGTCTTCTAAACTAATAGGTGAACTCGGGTGTAAGTTAAGACGTTAGACATCTACCAGTCCAGATGTTTGCAGTCAATCAGTATGATTAAGGTTCGTTTCCTAATTAGGAAATCCAAGACTATCTTGGCCCTTCATACATCCGAAGATCGGTAACAAAAATGCCATTGGTACAATTTATGCCATATCGTTCTACACCAATTAGAAGTATATGAGAATCCCAAGTAGACTTTGATAATGAATCTAGTCAGCTTAATAAATGGATGGAATCAAAAAAGATTCTATGTGATGGCTGGGATGGGGGTGGTGGAACGGAGTGGGCAGAGCCCCAATTTAATTCTAGATTGCGGCTATTTTATTTTATTCCGAGTATATAATTTTCTTCTATGACAGTTAAAGTAATTTATAACTTATTCAAATATAGCAGTATTTATTTCACTTAATCTGTCTCATTTCTTCTTTACTCTTTTGAATTTCCAAGTTGGTTGTTTTAAGTTAAACGGGAAGTTGCAATCACTGATTGGTATATGTCGTTTGTTTCCTCTTTTAGGATAAAATGTCGTATATTAAAATAGAATAAAAAAAAAAATTAAAAATAAAAATTGCCAAATTCAACAGACAAACGAAATTTTTCTTTTTTACAACACACATGCCAAACCACACCACCCAGCTAGCACTACTACTCCATCTTTTCTTCCCTTTATAAAGAAAGAGAAACATCACTCAAAGGTAGAGAGGAAATCCATCACACTCATCTACTACACCAGTTACTCAAATACCCTTTGAGTTTTTTTTATCAGTTTTTGTTTTCCGTTTTTACTAAATAGAGTTGGGAAGTGGCTGATATCCAACGTGACATCAACTGAAACCTAAAAGAATACCCAGCCACTCCCGCCTTCATAGACAATAGAATAATATGTTACCATTCAAGATACTTTGTTTGGTATTGGGATACGTCTGTTCCTTATCACACCAACAAGCTATTCCAAAGAGAGATTATGATTCAAACAACTACTTTTTGGTTGAAATCGACACATCCAAATCCCAAAGGCCATTGAATGATTTCATAGATAAATATAAAGATCATTATAAATTTGAACACCAATTGGCGTCATTAGATAATTATTATGTTTTCAGTATTGATAAATCACATCCTCATAATTCCTTTTTGGGAAATTTGAATTCAAATCAATTCAACTTGATGAAACGACAAGAAGGGTTTGAATCTCATTATGACGAGTTATTGACTAACTCTGAACTCAAATCAATTCACATGCTTCCACCCAAACGATTATCGAAAAGACTTCCAGTTCCGGTAGATCCAGAATCATTTGATGAATTGGCGAAAAAAGTTAATGATAACTTGTCTTCAAGTGAAGATGCAGTGCGAAGACTAAAGGCAGCCAAGGAAGATTTTTCTATAAATGATCCAGAATTTGAGGCCCAATGGCATATAGTAAACCAAAACTTTCCTGGGCATGATGTGAATGTTACGGGATTGTGGTATGAAGACATATTGGGACAAAATATCGTCACAGCAATCATAGATGACGGTCTTGATGCCCAAAGTGACGACCTTGCTGAGAATTTCAACGCGAAGGGATCATGGGATTTCAATGATAATTCACCCTTGCCATTACCGCGCTTGAGTGATGATTACCATGGTACTAGATGTGCGGGAGAAATCGCAGCTGTCAAGAATGACGTTTGTGGTGTTGGTGTAGCATATAAATCACAAGTAAGTGGTATAAGAATCTTGTCGGGCCCAATCACAGCAGCAGATGAAGCAAATGCAATGATTTATGGATTGGATACAAATGATATTTATTCATGTTCATGGGGTCCTACAGATAATGGACGAACGTTGGCCGAGCCAGATTTAATCGTCAAGGAGGCAATGGTGAAGGGGGTACTCGATGGCCGTAACAAAAAAGGGGCCGTGTATGTGTTTGCTTCTGGAAATGGAGGAAGATTCCAAGATTCTTGCAATTTCGATGGGTACACAAACTCGATTTATTCTATCACAGTCGGAGCTGTTGATCATAAGGGATTACATCCATCTTATGCTGAAGCTTGTTCTGCAGTTATGGTGGTGACTTATTCATCCGGATCAGGAGAACACATTCATACTACTGATATCAAAAAGCGATGTTCGGCTACACATGGTGGGACATCTGCTGCTGCACCATTGGCTAGTGGGCTTTATTCGTTGATGTTGTCTGCCAACCCAGACTTGACATGGAGAGACGTCCAATATATAAATGTCTTATCTGCCCTGCCTATAAATGAAAATGATGGCAATTACCAAGTAACCGCATTGAACAGAAAATACTCACATAAATACGGATATGGAAAAATTGACGCATATAAGATGGTTCATTTTGCTAAGGAATGGAAAAATGTCAAACCGCAAGCTTGGTATTATTCAGATGTAACACCCGTGCGTGATAAAATCGTAACTTCTAATGAATCTGATGAAGATAAAATAATTCAATCAAAGATAACCATCACAGAGGAGGATTTAAAACTCGTCAATTTGGAACGCGTGGAACATGTAACCGTCCAAGTGAATATCAAGTCGTCATATAGAGGAAGGGTTGGAATGAGATTGATCTCTCCTCATGGTGTTATTAGTGATTTAGCAACATTCCGTTCAGGCGATAATGCTGGAACGGGATTTCAAAATTGGACATTTATGTCAGTTGCCCATTGGGGGGAAACTGGTATTGGTGACTGGACAGCTGAAGTCTTTGCTGATGATTCTAAAACTGAAAAAACAACCATCGAATTTCAAGATTGGCAATTAAAGTTATTTGGAGAATCGATCGACGCCAAGAAAGCTACAAGATTTGATATTAAGACGGATTATGCAGCAGTTCGGAGACAATTGAAGGATTCGCAACAAAATAAGCCACAGCCTACAACTTCCCAATCTACAGCAATAGAATCTACATCAATAACTTCAACAAGTACTAAGGACGAGAAAACTAGTACCAGTGCAAGCAGCAGCGCGACCGAATCCAAAGAGGCTACCAAGACATCGTCAACGAGTGAAAGCAGCGATGAGGGAGGAAACAAACAGTATACTGCGTCTCATACTGGTCAATATTTCATGGCATTGGCCGTTGTTGGATTCGTTATTGTGTTATTTATAATCAAGTTCCACAAGACTCCAGGAAGTAGCCGGAGAAGAAGAAGAGATGATTATGAATTTGACATTATTCCAGGTGAAGACTATAGCGACACTGAAGATGATATTGATTCATTAGAAATCGGCGGATACCATAATAGAAATGAAAGACGTCATCAAGATGATGAGGATGATGAGGCAAGAGATCGATTATTTGATGAGTTCAATGCTGAGACTTTACCAGATTATGAAGACGCCATGTTTAGAATTGACGATGAAGAAGGTGACGACGAAGATGGTGCCAATGATCACAGTTCGAAAAAGAAAGTAGCGGCTGCAGAAAATGCCGATCATAAGTCTTCCGTGAAAGAATCAGAAGGAGCGGAGAGTGGACAGAAAAGAGACGATGATCCTCTGGTGTAAGGATTGGGTAAAGACTGTAGGAGAAGAAGTAGTAGTGTAGTGTTTATACGCAATGTAAATTATCAACTAGGGAGTTCTATTGTAGTTATATGTTAAGGCCGAAGCGTATGGTTGGTTTTGGTTGATTTTAAGTTGAGTCAAAGTTTGCGAACTGGCCGGTGGTGTAATGATCGGGTGATCTATTTAAGCACTGTCTTAGTTGTTAGTAATTGGGAGATCTTGAGATCCAAACCGAGGATATTCTTAATAGCATAAGTCCATCGTGCCACCTTTCATCTCAGCATATCCTGGCATCATCAAAACCTTATTCCAAAACAAATGGGCCACTTGAATCCTTTATCGATTTCTTACTACTGGAAAGAAAAACCAAACTCTAAGTATCTAATAGAACGAACCAAAGCACTCACTATGTGGCATCATCTCAATAATACTACGAAACGCTTTTACGAGGATAGGATATATGAGAAACATAATGCTATTAATATAAATCAATAAATTAATATATGTTTAGATAATAAATAGAACCACAATACTCTAGACCTCACCCTTGTGTGATTTCTCCCGTTTGAAATCTCTCTTACCAACCACACCTCTAACCTCTGATACTTTCCTTAATCTATTGCGATGGTCTTGGAAAACGTTACTTTGGCAAGCTGCCCGTTGAGTACTTGTAGAATTTACCGTTTTGGTTAAAACTCCTCTGAAATTGTTAGGTTCGTTTCTATTGACTTTGGTTTTAGATTTATTCCCTGCTACTTTCTTTAATTTCTTCCTGTAGTCTTGGACGATTGTGGGTTCCGAGAATGCTGGTCTGGGCTCGGTTGGTTTATCAATTTTGGTTAGAATACATGGCACATTCGGTTCCGATTCACTCATTAATGTTTCAGCACGTTGAAGGACCTCCTTTCTTGCCTGCAATTGCTTCATGAGTTGTTGTTGTTCTTTGACCTTAACCTCGTGCTTCTCCATGTCTAAATTATCCTGGTGAACCTTTTTGAAATCAGTTACAAACGATGAAAACCTGCCAAAAAACGAACCCCTTGCACCAGGGTCCAATGCATCTTCACCAAAACTGACCATCAAACTCTTAAACTGCTCCATCGTATCCTTCAATTTCAATTTTATCAGATCGGCTTGTATAACTGCACGGGGTAGGATTCGTTCAACGATGTCCATAAAACGGTCGTCAGGATGGAATTTAGAACGATCACTCAAATTTCCAACCCTGACCGAAGTTTCGACATTAGCAATGGAGGTGCAATATGCCATACAGTGATCTTGGATCATTTCTATGGAATCATTTGCCAATTTATGACAATTGGCTAATTCTTCCATAAACAGAAGGGCTTCTGGGAATTGTTTGCGAATTACTTGTTCCACATGATGCAACAAGCTTCTATTCTTACAATCCCTAGTGAACTTAAATTTATCAATTGAGGACAACTTGAAGGCACTGCTTTGTCTAACATCATCGTTCATATAGTTTACCAAGACCAATATCACCTGGAAAACCATTCTCAAACCTTCAGAGTCCTTAATACGTTTAACAACATCGCCAATGAAACTTAACTTTTGAACCAAATCCCTGTAGTCATTCCTGGAGTTAAAAACCACTTGCAAGGCTCTCATACGTGACTTCCAATAGTGTCTCAAATTAAATACTAATTCCAAATAGATTCTGTCAGCTCTTTCCAACCCATTGGCATCCTTCATTGCGTTGGCAGTAGTGCCAATCCTCTTGTAATCCGTAGAATATGGTTGGAATTTCCGAACCATATTTTCAGAAACTTCGACAATTTCATCCTTGCCAAAAAAGTCCAAGACTGCCGAACTCTTAATGACATCATCGTCGCACCTTAATACTTTCATCACCAAATCATCGACCGGAATAGATTTGAAGGCATGCAAGCTAATATGAAATGATTGTGCAATCTTTCCTGGTAACAATGTGGTTGCAACAACACCCCTGTTGGCGGGTTTTGGTCTGATTGCTACCCTGGCAGCAAAACTCACTTCAAGATTCTGGAAAGTCCCATTGGAGCCGAACTGATCAATAATGCCCCTAACATCAATACCTGTCCAATAACTGGGAACCTCGTGGTCTTTAAAACTATTCCAAAACACCTGTTTAATCTTTCTGGTAGGTGTAGGGAGTGCGGGAATTACAGCGAATTCCAGATCTGGTGCTAACGAAAAAATTTCGGTAGTCAAAACACCTTTGGGAGGAGGTGGTGGCGGAGGAGGCGGCGGCGGGAGAGGAGGAGGAGGAGGGGGAGGAGGAGGTGGTGGTGGTGGTGTTGCAGGAGGACTGGGAGGAACAGGTGCAGAAAAGGCATCCGTGAAACCTGAGTGACGAAATGGTGTTTTTTGACCAACAAAGAAAGGCGATTTCGACGTCGATATTGCAGTCAGCGCTAGGGTCCCGATGGAAAATGAATCTGGTGGATAGGTAGACTCGATATCAGATATGGTCAACACGGGTGTTAAAGGACGAGCACTTCCACCAATAGGAGAAAAGAGGAATGAGTCGAATATCGATCTGTAACCCACAGATTTAGACAGCGGTGTAAAATTAGGTGAAGTTGCTGTTGTGGAGAATGTCGCAATTGTTGAAGTACAAACCGGGAGTAATGCTCGAGCAATGCCAATTGAATGAACTGCCAATGAATCAAAAGCCGATCTGCAACGCACAGAAACGGATGATGATGATGAAGTCGTTGGTAAGGAGTATGGAACTAAAGATTGCATCTTTGTAAACCCTTGGATAGTGGAATTGATCAAAATTGGAGACAATGGACGTGGCGTAGAAATTGAGCGGAAAATGGAGTCAAACAAACAATTGCAAAGGCTACGGGGTTTGTCAATCATCGACCCTACGTTGTCTAAGGTGTTATATTCATACGATGTCTCATTGGTAAGTGAAAGCGATGATAAATCTTCATCAATGTCCGCAAACGCGATGTACCTAGATTCAAGATCGTGAACAGAAGTTTTGGAATCTTCAACAGTTTTTGGAAGGATAAGATTCAAGACCTTCCTGGCAGTGGTTTTGTAATGAGATAATGATTTGAAAACTTTGGAAAACATTATTACCTTATTATTTGTGGAATAGTGTTGTGAATAAGAATAAATCAAATTAAATGATCGCAAATAGACGCTGATAAAAACATTTTTTGCAATCAATATTTACAATTTTTTTGGTTGCAACCATCGTCACGTGATAATGGATATCCCAAAAATGAATCGACTGAGACAAACGGGGAGGCTATATAAGAGATCGCCTACCATATGCCATACAACACTTCACCCATTCGGAGCTCGCCTGGCTCGACGCGTGGTTTACAATTACGCGTCCGAAACGTCCCCACAAAATTGAACATCCCATTGGTGTGCCACCTCGAGACCTCGAAAACTTCGTCAATTATCCAATTGAGCTGAATGACTGGGGCAAGGAATTAGACCCAATTGACCTCAACACTTTCAGCAGTAGAAGCAGACAAGATCAACTCAAGAAACACATCTGTCTACAACCTACGGGATGGACCACATTGCTAAACATATCTCTGGATAACTGGCAACAATTTTGGAAACACCTCTTCAAGGCAAAGGCTAAATCGCCGGCATCTTACGAGGAACTCCACAGGTTTACGCTTGGGCACCGCAACCACCTCCCGCCCAATACACCCACATGCCCGCTTTGCAACAACAACCTTCCTACGGAATATCACATCCACATGTACCAGGAATGCAATACCAGCAAACAACTATGGGAACTTCTCGAAATTCCAATAGACCTCCAATGGGCCAACCTTGTTGCCAACCACCATCTATCAGACGAAACACTACAATCAATCAACCGCTATCTCCAGGTCATTTGGGCTCTATATCTACGACGCAGAAATGACCCTACACCTCATCCTACGAACGTGGATGACTTGAAAAACGCAATATGGTTGATAACTGAAGAGAATAAATACATCTAAAATTAAATAATATCAATGGACAGAAAGCCATCTGTCAAAATCCAATGCTATATTGAAGTAATTAATTATTACAGTGGCCAATTTTATATCTGTATAGTGTGGTATAGTTAGTTATACCTCAATAAAGACCTTTTTTTTTGAAAAAAAAAAGACTGAACACAGTACAGGATTCGTTTGCGGGTCTGCTAACGGAGAATCCGGGTCTGTCTAGCGGACAGGGGTCAATTTTCACTCCTCAAACCAATACAGCTGCTGGTGCATCTGCTGGAAGCTCATCAACAAACCTTCATTCCACCTCACCTTTAAGCACCAACCAGAATTTTTCGTTGGAAAAAAATTCTGAAAATGTCGCTCATGTTGTTGATCCGACATTAGATTACGCGACAGTCTCGCGAAACTTCACGCCTCAAGTCAATGGGGGTGCCATGGCTGGTGAAACTATCCGGTTTCAAAAAAACCAAGGTCCTGCGGAGCTTGTGGACGTCGTTAAGAAAAGAAACAACCTGATAGTTGCTGATCATTTGTTATCTTTCCCCATTCATCAATTAAAGAAGGTCCTCGATGTCCAAGAAATTCTTGACACCTTTCAAGACGGAGCCGAAGCGGCCCTATTCCATATGGAGGAAGAATTGGCCATATTGAGCGACGAAGAAGTATTATTGTTAGAGCAGTACGTGTTTGGGAATACTGCAAAGTTGGATGAAACTGTCGAAGAATTCCTTCCTCAATTTGAAGACCACATCAAGGTCTTCCGGTGTCTTAAAGCCACGGCCGCCTTTCTCGCCGAAGATGAGGACCATATCATTATGGCCCCCTTCGATGATGTCGTGGAATCAGCTAAGAATTCCAAAATGATCGTTAAAAACTTTATTCAGTTCTTACAAAACCTTGAGTTCAACCTCAACAGTCAAAAATTTCAAATCGTTGTGGATCGGAAGTTGGTTCCTTACCATCTCTTCTCGTTCCGCTGTTCCCCATTACGTTCAAAGATCATCAAACAGTTGTTCAGCAAGTACTTGCACCCAGCTGATGAAATTATCGATAGCCACACGCCGTCACGCGAAGACATGAAACACCTCCATCTTCTGAGTGGTGCCTACTGTTCATCCTATTTTATTGTTAAATTGGGGGCCAATGTCGCACCACCAGCAACCAAAAAGGATACTGCTTTCGTTGACACATCGGTGAGAGCATTATCGAACTTAACGGCATGCAGCTTCTGTCACTCCACTGATCATGTGCGTGATGACTGTGTTAAGACCGGGGTTTGTTGGCCTGTGGAAAAATACGTCATATGAAAACCCAATGTCCGCCAATCAGAAGAGTCGGAATCAATAACCATCCCATGGAAATGAACAAATCCAATCAGTCTAATAACGACCCAGATGATGGATTTGCACATCCCCGCAATAATCCCGCCGGTTTCTACAAAAACACCCACAGTCCTTCCAAAGTCAACAAGCCTACCATGAAAGTTGTCAATGACCCAAAAGAAAACCGGGCTCATACTGTAACCCGACAGTTATTACCAACCACCAAGAAAAATCACTGTAACTGGCGTTTCGCCATCTTCACGTATCCCACAGGATTCAGCCAAACACTAGGTCACCAACCCCACAACCTCATCTCCTTCCACCAACGAAATAAGGAGGGATACCATAACCCACTACATCATCGATTCTCGGGAAAAAGATTCATCCGACGTTCCTGAATATCAGACGACGGATATCTATTTCATCTGTGCCAGCAAGGAGTACTGCGCCGGTTTTCAACCAGGTGTTTGTGATTCTTTCTTCGGGACCCAATGGGGGGACACTCATTCTATTAACCAAATAATCAAAGCAACTGAAATAGATTAGCCGGATTCAGAGAGGATGAAAGCGGGAACCCTCAAAAGATAGCTTATCAATTCGTATAATGAACCATCCAACACCTCTACCCAGCATTCCATCCAGTTGGTGAATCCTCTTGCAAAAGCAAAAATTGCAGAATCGTATCTCAATGAATTTTCCACCTCAACTTCTCGCTCAAACCAGAGTATGACAATTTTGGAACCATCGACTCAAGGCAAAAGAAATATCACCAGCATCACATCAGGAACCAAACCGCGTTACAATTGGACATCAGAATCATTCCCCAGTAAAAGCACCCCTGGGCTCCTTTGGAAGAATGATATGTCTACGGTATACCATATTGAAAAGGAATGTAGCACTCGACAGTTATAAGAACTTCTTGAAGTCCAATGGTCCAAACCAGTAGCCAACTATCAACCCACAGACGGGATCCTCAAATAAATCAATCGCCATTGGCGGATCATTATCTTCAACGCAGGAACTAGCACTATATTCCATCTAATTTAGTTGGATGAATCGAAAAGCATGACATGGTTGATCACTCAAGGAAACGAAGGGTAAATACCCATAAATGGACACATGGCCGAAGGTCAACGTGTTATTAGATTAACTAATTAATCCGTTATTGATTCATGGATTTGAATAGTTTGTAGTTAGTTACAACTCAATAAAGACGACTTTTTGGGAGATGGTGAGATTATCTAGTTCGATCACCAAACATAAAGGATTGTGCTAGTTAAAATCAACTCTGTATAGAAGTTTTGATAATCTTTAGGTGGATTTTTTTTGCATTCCAATTCCTCTTGTTGCTATATACAAGACGCAATATGGAATTACCACACAAACTCCCACAAGCAGGATGAGACTGTTGAATACTCATGCAACTAAAACAAGGGGTCTTGCATTTATTTTAATTTCAAAAATAACAGTAGTCAATGCAGAAATAGTTTAGTAACAGCGTAATCGCTGGTCCTATTTCAAGCCTCTATCCGTTGTTTATTGCCAGAACGCATCCACTTCATGTCAATTTTGCAAGTTCAAGGGGCATACCATTAACGAATGTCGGAAATTTGCGAAAAATAATGATAACACTGCTGAGTCGGCGCATCTCATTACGGAAGACGATTCGATACAACCCCTAGGTGCTCATTCCCAAGATTTTACATTCTCTGCAATGTATATTGATTCGGATCACCTTGTTGATCCTAACGTGGTTTATTTAGATACTGGAGCTAGTAAACACTTGATTAGCCACAGATCATACTTCAAGAACATCGATCACACATTCAAATCAAGAATCACTTGTGCCAATGGATCATTTCTTGCTGTCGAAGGGCGTGGAACTGTGATCATTCCTACTATTGCTGGTAACATTACACTTCCAGATGCGTTTTATACACCATCTGCGAAGGTTAACTTAATTTCGGTTTCATCAGCTGCTCAACATGGTCATTCGTTCACCTTCAACAAAACTGGAGCTTCTCTTCAGCCTTCTTCTGGTGCAACCGACGTTGCTATTGGTAGCTTATCATCCAACAACCTTTATGCTATTACACCCCCAGATTCATCGTTTGTGGTTTTTCAACCGAAGCATCGCTAACATTATACATATGGTCATCCTGGCAAATATGCTGTTGGCTATTTTGGTGGTCGTGGTAAACCATATAAGGATCTGTGCTGCGATTCCTGTGAGCTGAATAAACTGATTCTTCACTATCCGGCTACAGCCGACTATTATGAAGAATATAGTGTTGGTGAAAAGCTTTATGTCGATGCCTGTGGTCCTAATCTGGATACTGCTACTGGTGAAAAATCGTTCTTATCAATAATTGATGCAACTACCCGTTATTACTGTACATATCCTGTTGATTCTACCTCCGAATGTGCTAATCTTATTATTCATTTTATAAATACTACCAATACACAAAATCGGTATTCTTATCATGTTCGAGCGCTACAATGTGATAACGGCGCTGAATTTAATTTCTCAATCATAAGCTAGTTGACTTTTTATCTGATAAACGAATTCATCATAACCTTACGGTCCCCAGAAGTTCATACCAAAATGATATCGTTGAAATATCCCATAGGATTGTTAAACAAGTTGCACGTACCCTACTCCATCATGCAGGTGTCCCAATCGTGCTTTGGCCTGAGGTCATTGGCACCGCTCCGTACTTGCTAAACATTTTACCTCCGAATTTTCCATCTAATGATGATTTAAGTTTTAAAACACCATATGAAAAGTGGTTTCGTCGGAAGCTTCACCCTCATCAAATCTCATCTATACGAGTTCTTGGTTGCCTTGCTTATGTGAATAATCCACCAGTCCAACGGTCTAATTCATTTCATCCTACCGCACAACGTTGCTTATTTTTAGGATATGATTCTAATCGTCGTGGTTACCGCTTTCTTGACCGACAAACTGCTGAAATTTTCGTTGCTATACAAGCTACGTTTCATGAAGATATTTTCCCGTTTCTCAATGGTTATCATCTTTCTGGCCCAGTCACATACCACCAACGACTTGGAAAGCTATACTGGTATCCACATCTATACCATCTACACCTCGTCATAATGGAGATCAACCGATGGTCTCGCCTGACATTAGGCTTCCATCACGTATGGTTGAATTCCCCGCTGATTCATCTCCAGCAACTCCAAGTCTGCCAGTTGCTCCATTCTTATTTGAGGGTCCGGAATCCCCACATCACACGTTCTCACATTAACTTGTTCCATATGATGCTACACCTGCTTTTCAACCCCAGAAACGTGTACGTTCATATGACTCTGATCTTGATGTCCTTGATGCTACCCTGGGTGCTTTGATTCCTGTTGTTGACCGTTTTATAATACCACATTCGACTGATGATCTTCCACGTGAGCTCAAACGACAACGCATTCGTGATACTGATGATACTCTTCTCATCTGGGCTCCCGATAGTGCTCATTGGACTGCCAGTCCCGATGTCTTATCTATCCACCATGTATATCTTGCTGCGCTGCCGGTCTCACGTTATATTCCTGATACCTACAAACAAACCATGTCTTGTGACGAAGCTGAACTTTGGAAAGCTGCTGCTGATGCTGAATTCAATGCTTTACACGCGAATCACACTTTCGGCTTGGTTCGCTTACGTCCTGGTCGTACTGCTATCTCATGCCGCTGGGTCTTTGCTATTAAATCTGATGGTCAATACAAGGCACGTCTTGTCGCCCGTGGTTTCACTCAAACACCAAATGTTGATTATTTTTACACTTTTGCTCCGGTTATACGTTATGGCAGTGTTCGTTTGCTTCTTGCTGTTCTGGCCCAATTCCATCTTCAGATCCATCAGCTGGATGTCACCACGGCTTTTCTCAAATGACAAGGTCTCGGAAGAACTTTATATGCGACAAAGTGAAGGCTACGTTACTGGTGATCCTGCTACCACTGTTCTCAGATTGCGCAAGAGCATCTATGGTTTAAAACAGGTTTCGTATGAGTGGTATCGTCATTTTTCCCAGACACTTTTTATCTTGGTTTTCGTCACCTCCAATCTGAATATTGCCTTTTTATTCGTTGCTCTGGACTGTCGATTATTATCATTGGTCTTTATGTTGCTGATTTGTTAATTGCTGGTTCATGGATGATTTGAATTAAGAGGGTATGTTGTGATGTGAGTTTCCGCACGGAATCAATAAATTAATTTATTAATCGGAAAACTTTTCTTCAGCGATGAGCTTGACGAAAGAGGTATAAATAGAGACAAAAGTTGTACATTTAGTTATATTAGCTTTAATCAATCAAGTACACATTAAAACAGAAATGAACAATTAAATCATACTTGACAACGCTAGAGCTAACGCCACTGCAACATTTCGCACTTTCAAGTTGCTCATTTGCTCCAGGAAACTATTCCTGCTGGTGGTTCACTTTCCGAACTGGTTTCCAGAGAAATTTTCAAGAATGTCCTTAGTCATTTTACGACTGCTGAGTTAAATGGAATTATCGCACTTCTTCATCTGCCATTGGAGTCCTTGGTTCACATCGCAAGTCTTCATTTGCAGGCTCTTGCGGTTACTCTAACTACTGTTTTTGATTTCGATCATGTCCGCAAGTATGCCAAACTTCGCTTCATTAATCTCCCAACGAACTTCAACCTTAATTTTGATCTTCTTCCATCAACTCCTTCCGTTGCTGAAAATGCATTTTATGGTCAACAGGAGCCGAAGAAATCTAAACCGAAGCCCAGATGCCAATTTTGCAAGTTCAGGGGTCATACTATTAATGAATGTTGGAATTTTGCGAAAAAGAATGATAACACTCCTGAGATCTCATTACGGAAGACGATTCGATACAACCCCTAGGTGCACATACACAAGATTTTACATTCTCTGCAATGTACATTGATTCGGATCACCTTGTAGATCCTAACATGGTCTATTTAGATACGGGAGCTAGTAGACACTTGATTAGCCACAAGGTTATCCCAATCAAAGTACATTACAGAGAATGTGAAATCTTGTGAACTAGCACCTCGGGTTGTATCAAATCG
This sequence comes from Hemisphaericaspora xylanilytica, assembly GCA_030563365.1. Lineage (NCBI taxonomy): Eukaryota > Fungi > Ascomycota > Pichiomycetes > Serinales > Debaryomycetaceae > Hemisphaericaspora > Hemisphaericaspora xylanilytica. Next base: position 36,630 of record JAKUCC010000002.1, on the reverse strand, counting down.
TCAAAAGTTCCTTCTGTAATGAGATGACCAGACTCAGCAGCGTTGCCATTATTTTTCGCAAATTTCCGACATTAATAGTATGACCCTTGAACTTGCAAAATTGACATCGCTAGTTATATTTCAACTCTCTATCAGTTGTTTATTGCCAGAACACATCCACGTTGGTTTCCATCTACTACCTAGCCGCTCTGTCGATGTCGTAATTCTGGCAATTCTCATGTCTATCATTATAATTACAAATGTCTGAATCGAATCTATCAATTCAACACCATTTTCCCAAATGAAATCACTTGCCACTTGTTTACCAACAAGAATGATTTCATAGAGCGAGTTCCATATTTCTGATTGTCGCTACCATAATACTTATATGCATTCCCAATATGGCGTGAATTAGTTTGTATCTAACTAATTTGGAAATGTCTATCTTGGAGCCTTTCGAACAACATCTTCATGATGTTGATAACGCCGGGCGGGCCAGAATCTTTGGGATATTTCTTAGAGGAATGATTTAATGCTACCTAGGAACGAGTTTTCAGACCATATAGCTAGGTGTGAGTATAGAGAGTAGAATTTAACCTAATTTATGTATAGAAGGAATGTCAGGAATGTTTAGTTACTTAGTCTCTGTAGTACTATCTCTTATTAATTCCAATTTCCCCATTATTCGAGTTAATCCCTTAGAAACTTTCTTATTTTACAAAGGGCCATTTTTGGACTCATTTATGTGAAACAATTATCGCTTGTTAAAATTAGTTAATGATCTCGGTGATTCCCATTGGTCAGATTTATTTGACTTCAGACAAAATATTCTTCTCACTCTCGGTCAAAAACCAACAATAATCACAATAGAGAGCGGTTGCCCTCAAATACTTCAAACATAGAGCAGTGTCCTCTAACATTAGAACTGTCCCTTCTAATGATATCACTGATCATAACTTGTTAGACGATGTGAGTCGAAGCAAGGAGGCCTCCAGATGTGATCGGAACGCGCTAGGTGTCGGTGTGACAACTAGTAAGAATGTCTCGGGTTACAGTGAAGAACCGAACGTAGAGGCATTGGATAACTCATGCAGAGATCGACTTTAGCACATCGTTTCATAATCCCCATATTCCGGAGCGGAATATTTCTAGTGTTAATGGTTTGGGCAATGTGCGGAGCATTTCCCAAGTCAACGATCAGGTGAAGCATAACGGCAACTCACTGGTACTTTCCAAATCTGTTAGTAAGAAGGGAACGCGCGGTGATCCTGAGACTGATGAAAATGGATCGAAGAAAAGAAGGTCGGTGATCAAAGATAAAAAGGGGAAATCATCACGAAAACATGAGAGAAAGAAAGTCAAGAGATGCATCAAGTCTATAAAAGAGTCAGAAGAGAATGAATTACTCAATAAGCATTTTGAACCAATCAAGACGTCACGGTTTGGTCTTCCACTCAGACAAAAACAAAACTTATATTTGATAAATACCCTCTTGGAAGAGTAATATATAATAACTGGACCCATTGGAGTATTATGTGCGGTTGTACATGATATTGATCCGAACGATCATAATTGGATTAGAGCAAAAGATCAAGAAGTTAGATGAGTGTGAAATCGACATTGGCATTGATGAAATTACGCTTTTTAGAATTTGGAAGCGTTTGGATGAAAGCACTGAACCAAACATTCAAGTGATATTACGTCTTGTATTCTGTTATCATTTAAAATCTCATAGTGGAACGAAAATGCAAATGTCACTATCTGATTTCTCAAATAGACAGTACAAATTCAAAGCTTTGAGAAAAACCAACGATTATGTAAGGTTTGTCGCCTCGATTAACGCAACACTGGGCGAGTATCTTTCACTTTTTAAATGCTGTGCATACCAAAATGTATCTATTGTGTACTGCGAAGTGATGGCTGATCTCTTCAAGGTATGGAAAGAAGCCAACGATAGAGGTGGAAATTTTAAATTACCTTCAATGGAAATATTTAAAGGTATGATGCAGTTGAAATCCACTTACAAACCAATCTCAGATGCTTGTGAAGCAGAAATGATGATTTCATCGAATACATGGCAAAGAAATTTGAAAGATATATCAAAAGTCAAAAAACCAAAACGCATTGAAGACATGTCATTATCAACAACATATTTTACTACCGAATGAAATGGAGTTGAGTTTGAAGAGTATTCATTTGAAGATGAAAAGTTTGTTCATCGTGTTCTCCCTTTGAGGGCAAACGAATCTACCAGGAAATTTTACTCACAAAAGATTAAAATGTTCCAGAATTTTTGGTGCAGTTGATATTGAAAACACCACTAAGATGGTTAAATTGAGATTAGGATTCTTCGCGCAAGATATGGGGGCGTTAGAGCCATTACATACATCCCATCCACACACTTACATTCAATGGAAGAATTTTTTTTGTCGAAACAGTATTCCGAAAGCACAAAGGGTCGCAGAAATTGTTTGATGATCCTGCATCATTTGATATTTGATTAGTCGAGAATCAAATTGAAGCGTTGCAAATAGAGAGTCCAACACAATCTGCGTTTTTCATTGACTCATTTTGTAAAGAATTGGCTGATTTGTCGATCAAGAAGTTAGATGAAAGCGAATTCGATGTTGGAATTGATGAAATTATTTAAGAATTTGGAAGCGTTTAGATGAACATAGTGAACCAAACATTCATGTGATATTACGTTTTGTATTCTGTTATCATTTAAAATGTTCACCTCTATCAGTGAATAACGTTTCGACAAAAAAATTCTTCCATTGAATATAAGTGTGTGAATGAGATGTGTGTAATGGCTCTAACGCGTCAATATCTTTCATGAAGAATCCTAATCTCAATTTAACCATCTTGGTGAGGTTTTCAATGTCAACTGCAGCGCAGTAAAAATTTTTGGAACATTTTAATTTTTTGTGAGTAAAACTTTCTGGTAGAGTCGTTTGCCCTCAAAGGGAGAATAGGATGAACAAACTTTTCATCTTCGAATGAATACTCTTCAAACTCAACTCCATTTGATTCGGTAGTAAAATATGATCCTGTTGTTGATAATGACATGTTTTCAATGCGTTTTGGTTTTTTGACTTTTGACTCTTAACACGATATAAATCATCATAAGATCTGCGTAAGGAGCAATAACAAACATCAAGTACTCTTTATATATTTAAATTATTATTAATCATTTCACACGACAAGAAGGCTGACCCCCCAACCAACAAGCAACTTGTGGTGTTGTATTCAAGAAGGACCCAACGGTTGAAAAACCTTTGCAACATTTGCTTTCTTTGCTCTTCAGAAAAATTTGGTTAAAATTTGTTGCAAAAAAAGTTCAATTCGAATTCTTCAACAATGAAACAAGAATCATCACCATCGAACCAACACCTCCAATTACAACAATGGCAGGTTTAGTTTACAACTTAATGTTATGCTAACACTATTAGTTACGAAAAAAATTAGATAACAAGAGGAATCTCTGTCATGGGTGGGTAATTGTTGTACCATTTTTCAATACAACTCTCTACATATTGTAGAGGCAGCAAAATACCAGCCATTGAAGTGTTCGGTTAAGGTTATCAAACATCATGAATAAAGTAATTAGTACAACACCACGAAGAAGGTTACATCCGGATGAAGAGCGGGATTGTATTCATGGATTTTGGTGACATTCGTCAGTACCAACACTTGTTTCTCATATTGGTACTTTGACGCGCGCGTTTCTCTTCATCCCAAAAAAATAATCGTTGACATCAACACACGCGTGTTTCCAAATCAATCCAAAATTTCCAAAAAAATCATCAATCATAGCACCCTTTCCTAACATCTGCCCACGACATCGACAATGACAACGACCACATCATACAAGAAACTAAGTGCGTTCCCCGACGGGAACTCCTATGTGCATTATAATCCCACCGTTGACAGACTAATAGTCGCCAATAGTTCCGGTATTCTCAAGGTCTTCCACCCTACAAACCAAGACGACCAACCAAGCTCCATCGATATTGGTGAAAATGTGACTTCGATATCGTCAGAAGGGAAATCATTGATTGTCACCAACACCGAAGGACGGCTTGAATATGTCAATTTGGAAGCTATGGATCAACCGGCAAAGGATTTGTTTAGATTTGAACTTCCATTACGATGTGGAATTTTTATCAATCTGGGAAGTCGAATTGTTTGTGGTGGTGACGATCGACAATTGGTTATTATTGATCGGGATTCAAATAAGGTGAGTAAAGTTAGTTTACCTGATCAGTTGGTGGGATTGTCGTACAATGAAACTGGTGAGATGATTGTTGTTGGATTGAGTAATGGTGATTGTCAAGTTTACTCGGTTGTTAATGAGGAGATTGGATTATTGCAGATTTTGAAGAATTGTATTAGTGCCAAGATTCCTGAGTCGATGGATAGGGTAGATTTTAACGATGAGCATCATGAAGAATTTTTTTCAACCGGTATGGAGTGGAGCAAAGACGGAAGATATTTGTTGGTGCCTGAGGTGAGTGAGATAAGAGTGTATGATAGGGATGATGGTTTTAAAGTGGGGAAGAAGTTTGAAATTGATGGGAAAATTATTGATTTTGGATTATCAAAGAATAATTCTCATTTGGCAGTTTTGACATTGGATAGATTCATAATTTATGATTATAATTCAGGTAAGGCGATTGATAAAACAGTGTTTGATTTCGATGGATATTACCCGTTGAATTTGAACTGGAAGAATAACAATTTATTCATTGGTACTACGAATGGAGAAAGTTTGATTTATAACGATGTTGTGAAACCTCAGCAACAACAACAAGCAAATATCGACAACCTATTCTTAGAAGTGGAACTGGACCTCGACGAACAATCTGATGATTTGAATGATCCATTATTAGACGAAGATGAAAATGACATCAATATTTCAACATCGACCAAAAAGCGGACATTAAACGGTGAATACAAATACCACCAAGAAGACTCGTTAATTCTCGACCAAGACGACAATGACGACGATCTCTTTGGTGAAGACGATCACACAAGCAAATATTCCTCCCACAAACGGTTCAAATCAAATGGACACTCGTCGAATGGCTCATTCAATACTGCTGCCATTCAGGAATATCCGCTCACGCCTTACTCACCAGGATCAACCCCATTCGAAACCATCAATGGATCAGTTGGTCGTCGATACCTAACCATGAACAATATTGGATATGCCTGGTGTGTGAAGTCATCATCATCAGAGTCGGAACTATACCTTGCTCCAGTGACCACACCGCAACAGAATATCTCGGTTTCGTTTTTCGACCGATCTCAACATCGTGATTATAATTTCGTTGATTATGTCGGGTATGACCTTGCCTCGATTAACAACCAGGGGATATTGTTATGCCGATCAGGAAAGGACGGGAAATCGCTATCCACGACTATGTACTATCGTGACCATGATTCCGAACTAGAGTCATGGGAGAAAAAGATCCCGTTATTACGTGGAGAATATGTTGTTAGTGTGTGTATTTCCGAACAACGGAGCATCATAACCGTGGGGACGAATTATGGATATGTGAGATTTTTCAATATGGCGGGGTTATGTATTAACTTGATAAAAACAAGCCCGGTGGTGGTTTTAGTTTCATCAAGTCTGGGAAATTTATTTATGATTAATCAAGTTGCAAATAATGTGTTTACGTATTCGTTAATTTCTTTGGGTCAAGAGTATCGTTATTATCAACAGAATGTTAGTTTGCCATTGAGATATCCAGCCAAGAGTGGTATTCCTTTGATTAAAGGAATTTTCTTTAATGAATATGATGATCCATGTATAGTTGGTGGTCATGATGATACATTATTGATTTTATCACAATGGAGAATTGAGAATAATTCGAAATGGGTTCCAATTTTGAATTGCACAAATGCAGTTTCAAATGATGATTCAAAGAAACATTGGAGATGTTGGCCATTAGGGTTGATTGATAATAAATTGAACTGTTTAATTTTGAAGAATGCCCAATCGCAATATCCTAAATTTCCATTGCCTTTACCTATTGAATTGGATATTGAGATGCCAATCAATGTAAAAGAGGAAAAGAAAATACGCAAGAAGAAGTCCGATTTGGATGGTTTAGACGATGATGATGCTGAAGAAGTAGATTCCGATCAAATCAAACAAGATAATAATGATGCCGAAGAGAACTTTGTACGTTCCTTGACATTGGGAAGTTTATTAAACGCAACATTAACTGATGATCTCACTGCTGAAGAAGATAAATCCACCGCATTGGCGAAAGTACATGAAATGGCTATGATGTATGACAAATCATTATTAAAATTGTATGCTGACGCATGTAAGGAAGCACAAATTACTAAAGCATGGAGAATTGCCAAGATGATCAAGAAAGATAAGGCTCTTCATGCTGCATTTAGGATTGCTGAAAGAATGGAATACTTGCAATTAGCTCAACGTATTCAAACCAGACGAGAAAAGTTGATGGAATTAGATGGTGATGATGGTGATGATATTTAAGCAAAATCGGGCATGTGTATGTGTGTAGGTATCTATTTCATTGTTTTCCTCCTATATATACAGATACTATTTCCAAACAATATAATAATAAACACAACTTACATATAAAAAAACCATTGTAAAAAATACTTAAATTGAAATGAATAGCTGAGGGATGAGTATTCTATCACACACTCTCTCCATGTATATATATGTTGATTAATTAGATGGCAAGCAACAAATTTAAAGTTGTTTCTTGATGTAGTGATAGATGATTGGGGTAACCCATAAAGCACCAGCAATGATACCAGCAAACTTTAAAGTGTCATAAGCGTACTGTTCTTGAAGTTTCTTTTGTTCTTCGTTTGGTTGTGGACCTCCGTACATGGTTTAAACTATTGATATGAATGATAAAGACAAGAAGAAGAAGGAGAAGTGGCAGAGTAAAGTTGACCAGATCTCGAGGAAGTTTTTTTTTATTTTATTTTGGTTGATGAAATTTAAAAAAAAAAAAAAAGAAAAGAAAAGTTTATTATTTCGATCTCCAACGCTACCATATGAACTTTAATTTAAGAAAAATTATTTGTATGAGTGAGTGACTGAGTGACTGAAGCATAATTCTCACATTGAATCTTCATTATATCATTGAGGTGATTGGTGAGAGTATCAACAAAGAACAAACAATGACTTCAATTAAACCATTTCAAATTGAAGACCTCTTCGAATTGAATCCTGTCAATTTGGATCCATTGACTGAGAATTTCAATATCTCAGCATATTTACAATACTTGGTAGAATGGCCATCACTCTTTTTCAAATCCACCGAAATCTCATCATTTAATCCCCATAGTCGTCCAGAAATCAGTGGATATATGATGGGTAAGACCGAGGGCCAATTATCTAAAATGGAATGGCATACTCATATAACCGCTGTTACTGTCCAGGATCAATATCGTCGATTAGGATTAGCCAGTGAATTATGTATTGAATTGGAGAAATTGACTAGTGAAAAACCATATGAGACATTGTTTGTTGATTTATTTGTTAGAGTGACCAATTCTATTGGTAGGCAATTGTATGAGAAGTTGGGCTACAGTGTGTATCGAAGGGTGGTTGGGTATTATGGTGGGAAAATGCCGATGGATACTAAACATTTGGATGATGAAATAGATGCATTTGATATGAGAAAGCTGTTGCCAAGAGACGTTAATAAGGAGACTATACGAGAGAATGGGGATAAGGTGTATGTATTACCCCAGGATGTGGTATTTTAGAGAGATATTTAGTGTATAATTACTGTGTGATAAAGACAATTGTTTTCTTAAGAGAGTAATGAGAAGCCAATTTGGTTGATGGTGGATGTGTATGTTTGAAATATTCTCATTGGTGAAATGACTGGACCGGCACCTTCTACGGAGACTGTACTTGTCACGTTAGGCGTATGTTCGCATCTTGGTTTAATCTTGGAGTTGATAAATTTCTAATGTAGAGCTATTCACTTACGTTGTTTGTCTGTTCTTCCCCAGTTATTGTGTTTGTGTACCAGTTATGATAGTCATGGTTGTCCATGGTATGGCAATTTCCTTGAGTGTCTCTCTTAAATCCGGGGTAATTTCTTAATATTCCGATTGTTTGCTGGTTACACGGAGCAAATGAAACGGAAAAAATATAAAATAATAATAAGCTGATAAAATAATAAAATTATCCTTAATTAAAATATTATAACAATAGGAACGGGTCATCCTTATTAAGTAAATTAAATTTACTTAACAAACACTCCCCAATTGCATCATAACCAACAATCAAACAAAAAAAAATAATTTTCATTCAATTGCCCTCTACTTCTTCTTCTCTACTTTCATCACCAATTGACTGAACATTCAACAGACATGTCACATAGATCTATATTCAAAGGCAAGAAGTTCAGTAAGGACTCAACGCCATTGTCCAACTCAAGTTCACGCATTACTTCAGGCTCAAGAACACCCTTGAATGACTCCGACGATGAAGGGGAAGACCAAGAACTTGAATTCCTTAAATTGGAAGAATTACTTAAGGAAAAGTTGATGGGTTTACAAAACCTAGAGATTGAAGTGAATAAAGAAGATAGAATTAGTGCCAAGGATAGAAGGCAACATGAGGCTCTTATGATTAATAGAAGTAGAATCCAAAATGAAGCAACGGGTATTACGGACATTATTGTTTCATTAAGCTTTAGTAGAACTGACGTTAGTTCTCAATCAAGAGAATTGTTATTAGCTCAATTATACAAGATTATCGTTTCAAAACCAATAATCATTGCCAATGAAGAAAATGTTGGTACGCAAAATTATGTTGATGAAGAAAAGGTCAATAAAATTATAAATATCTTTGTTTCCGGGGATTATAGAAGTAATTTCGAGTTTGAATACTTATTCAAGTCTATAGTGGCGTTGGTCTGTAGTAACATTGAAGATTTTGGATCATTAATCACAACCGAATTTTACAGTCATATCAACAAGTTATTGACTGAACCTGCTACCAGTGTAATAACTAATCAAAATAAGGCATATATAATAAGTGGTTATGTTACACTTACACTCGTACTCCACCATGGTTCTAGTGATTTCGGTATCGACGATAGAATTGCAGTATTGATGGAAATTGCCGAAGGGTTTTCCGCCAGTTCAAGTGTGTTGAAGAAACAAGTTGAAACTGGTGATCGAGAGCATTCAACTTTGATTACTGATAAAAATCTGGATAAACGATTAATCAATGAGGCTATTTCAAAAGTTGACGAGGAAGTTTTGGTTTCGGTTACTGCGTTACATGGAGTTGGATGTCTTTTGACATTATTGTCAAAGGGGAATTATTTGAATGAATTGGAACAAGATTTGATGGTTAGATTAGTTCCATTGTTGGATAATGATGATAGTCGAGATATCGCCAAGGCTGCAGGAAGAGCAATTGCTGTTATTTATGAAATGTATGATTACTCATTGGATGAAGACAATGAAGAATTTGATGAGGATTATAATTTAAATTCTCCATATTACGAACAGGAACAGATTTTTGCAATTTTGGAACGATTATTAAAATTATCTTCCAAGAAGGTTTCCAAAAAGGATAAAAAGGAGGTCAGTTCTGTATTTAGAAACATTTCCAACACTATAAAGACTCATGTTGATCCTAGTAAACGAGCATTGGTACAAAAGGGAACTCCTGAAGGTTTCCAATTACAAAATTCAACCATTGATTCGACGTCGATAAAATTATCAAAATACAAGACATTGCGTATCAACACCTGGTATTCGTACATTAGATTAAGACATTTACGATGGTGTTTTAGTTTTGGATTGCATTCTCAATTAGTTGCTAATGAATCAATTAGGGACGTGTTAAAATCACCAGATAATGAATTCCAATATGGAAGTACTAGTGAAGCAGACTTTTTTGAAGACATAGCCGATGAGAATCACAATTTTGCCAATGAATATTTCGATTATAGAAATTCTGTCAATGAAAAGGCAAGAAAGGAAAAGAGAAAGAAGGAAAGAATGGCGAAATTGAATGATCATCTTGGTGAATTGTCAGTCTAACACCCTGCCATTTGCTTTTATATTTATATAGTTTGTTAAAATACTCAAAGAAATTATACATTTCATTTATATGACCTTTCTATACAACCACATATATTTCTACATAATCTCCAAATGTAACGTTATCCTCTCCTTATTCTCTCCCAACTTAACCTTGGTAAAATCCTCAACCACATACTTTGCCCCAGCATCCAACAAAACTTGTTTATCAAACGTACTACCCACACCAATAACCATAAATCCTGCATTCACCCCACTCTTGACCCCAGTAGGCGCATCCTCAAACACAATCGCCCCAACCTCTCCGTCTCCCTCCTCCTCCTCCTCCTCCTCCACCACCACGCCATCCAACTCTTTAACCCGCTCATACGCCGTTCTATACCCCTCCGGATCCGGCTTGCCGCGACTAACATCATGCGCAGTAATAAACACCGCCGGTTTCGCCAACTCCCCAAACAACCTCTCATACCACCCATACGCCAACTCCTGGGTACCTGACGTCACAATCGCCCATCTTTTACCCCACCCGTTCTCATTCAACCCACGAAGGAACTCCGTTGCACCGTGAATGGGCCGGCCGAGATGGCCGTAGTTGTGTACGATATTGGCCTCCCATTGATCAATGCTCTCTGCATCGGTTGGATTCTCGGGGAAGTATGTTTTGAACGTTTCTAATGTGCGCGTGCCATGGGTGATGTGGAGGAGTTGTGGGAGGGGGATGATGGGCCACTGGGGGAATTGGGCGCGGTGGCGGGTGTATTCGTTTGTCCACGAGGTTTCGACTGCTTGGGTTGAGTTGACGAGGGTGCCGTCGAGGTCGAAGAGGATTATGTCGGTTGTTAATGTTTTGGACATGTTTGGGAATGATTGGATAAGGAAGTAGGAGTTTCGGAGGGGGTGGTATTATTGTGGAGTTTATATTTCGGGTGAAATTTTCCGAGATGATGGTGGAGTTTGAATCTCAGGTGGAATTTTCCGAGATTTCGGAATAATTATTCCATTTCATCAAAGTAGGATATTGGTTACATTGGTCATACTCGGCCTCTCGGACTACAAATTATCCGGATCACGTACTATCTTCCTTTGTAAGTAGTATCAAAATCTAAGATATCAACCTATTACCATTGTTTTGTTCTAGATCTTGCTTGGATTTACGATTATGACATCATAGTTTTCTTGCAGATGGAAAGCCCATTTAGGCCATCTTTTCCTATTCAATTGACCATAGTGATATATGTTCGTCTTGGTTATCCATACCACTGCCTGGAATCCAACATAACTTCCTCCCTTTGACCCAATCTTCGGGGCGCATGTTCCTGATCATATTTGTAGCCAAGTTTGAGTGGGCTCTTATCGCCATTGAACAATTCCCATGATTAAGCTCAGAAGACTCCGTAGTTGAACCTGTTTTCGGTGAGATAGGTTTCTGCACGAAGAAACCCTGAATTCCTCGTTTAGTTTGATACTATTCAATTTGGGCTATGTTTCCCAATGGTTTCATTGTAGGTCGATTATACTACATAGAGATTAAGTATTCAATTAATTGTATTAGCCGCACATGTAAATATGACAAATAACTACCAGTTCTCGGTGAAACAACTCCCACTTCGCTATAAATCCATACTAAATCATGGCATCAATAATTCCAACCTCAATAATCGGATCCAAATATCCCATCCTATCAAACTCATGAAACCGAAACTGTCTAACCATAGCCAACTCATATAGACATCCATCCAATCCAACTCCTTCAACAAGTGATGCTCCACCACCACCACCACCATTGACATGATCAACGTACCATTTCATATAATCATTCCACATGTTATTTTCATCATAGAGTTGAAACCTCGATATCGAAACCAAACAACTGAATATAAACAATATTCGTAATGCAAATGGATCTTGACTATACAACATCTCCCGAAATTGGTCTGGGAGGGTGAGTAGCCATCGATATAACGGTACTGGATATTTCAATTTCATACAATCGGTTAGTGATGCATCTAAATTCTCCAATGCCGTTCTACAATGGTGGAGTTTATCTAGAGTTTCAATGTCGGTG
>JAKUCC010000002.1:0-24489 GCA_030563365.1 Hemisphaericaspora xylanilytica | reverse complement strand
GGGAGGGGGATGATGGGCCACTGGGGGAATTGGGCGCGGTGGCGGGTGTATTCGTTTGTCCACGAGGTTTCGACTGCTTGGGTTGAGTTGACGAGGGTGCCGTCGAGGTCGAAGAGGATTATGTCGGTTGTTAATGTTTTGGACATGTTTGGGAATGATTGGATAAGGAAGTAGGAGTTTCGGAGGGGGTGGTATTATTGTGGAGTTTATATTTCGGGTGAAATTTTCCGAGATTTCGGAATAATTATTTCATTTCGTCAAAGTAGGATATTGGTTACATTGGTCATACTCGGCCTCTCGGACTATAAATTATCCGGACGACGTACTGTCTTCCTTTGTAAGTAGTAGCAGAATCTAAGATATCAACCTATTACCATTGTTTTGTTCTAGATCTTGCTTGGATTTACGATTATGACATCATAGCTTTCTTGCAGATGGAAAGCCCATTTGGGCCATCTTTTCCTATTCAATTGACCATAGTGATATATGTTCGTCTTGGTTATCCATACCACTGCCCAGAATTCAAGATAATTTGTGGTATTTTCCCTTTTGTCGAGCATGTTCCAGATCATATTTGGACGCAAGTCAGGGGTGCCATTCTGTTGCCTTAGTGAAACGATTCCAATAATCTAACCCAGAAGACTACATAGATGAAGCTGTGTCTGGTGAGATAGGTCTCAGCATGAACAAGCATTCTTCGTTTCGTTTGATAATATTCAATTTGGGCTATGTTTCCCAATGGTTTCATTGTAGGTCGATTATACTACATAGAGATTCAGTATTCAATTAATTGTATTAGCCGCATATGTAAATATGACAAATAACTACCACTACTCTGTGAAACAATTCCCATCTCTCTATAAACGCCTATTAAATCATGGCATCAATAAGCCCAACCTCAATAATCGGATCCAAATATCCCATCCTATCAAACTCATGAAACCGAAACTGTCTAACCATCGCCAACTCATATAGACATCCATCCAAACCAACTCCTTCAACAAGTGATGCTCCTCCACCACCACCACCACCACCATTGACATGATCAACGTACCATTTCATATAATCATTCCACATGTTATTTTCATCATAGAGTTGAAACCTCGATATCGAAACCAAACAACTGAATATAAACAATATTCGTAATGGAAATGGTTCTTGACTATACAACATCTCCCGAAATTGGTCTGGAAGGGTGAGTAGCCATCGATATAACGGTACTGGATATTTCAATTTCATACAATCGGTTAGTGATGCATCTAAATTCTCCAATGCCGTTCTACAATGGTGGAGTTTATCTAGAGTTTCAATGTCGGTGGTTGATTCAAGGTAGGTATAAAGATCAGTTCGGAGTTGTTTTATGATTGGATATTCACTATATTTGAAGTTTTGGGAGTTTTTAAATTGACTAATATCATATTTCCCCTCTAGTAATGGGTTAAGATCGGTATGAACTAAGATTCGAATTGATTGTGCGAATACTGTACTCATTCCTCGTGTGATTGATATGAAATCAGTTTCGGATTTATCCCAGGAGATTAATGGAAGGAGTTTATGTGGGTGGATGCCGATGTATGCATATATCAAAATACTTGATATAAATAATTCTTTTGCTCGTAATGATGTTGTAATTTCACCTGAGACTGCTTTTGTAGTTTCTGAAAGGGTATTCATAAAATAATTTGACATTTTCACGAATAGATAATCTTTGATTGATTTATGTGATAGTGCAAGGTCTTCTTGGGTATTATCTTGATAGTACAATTCATCGATTCCAACGTTTAAGGTTGCTGTTAACCCCATTGCCGAGAAGGAAAAGATACTTTGACGAATCAATTCACTTTCTAGGAATATTTTAGGCACTTTAGTTTCCCAAGTTTGATGGATTTGTTTATTAACCCCAAATGTTAAAAGACCAATGCATTCTCGATTGAAGAAATCAACTAATTTTAATTCAAAATTGGATATACCAAGCATTCTACTTGCTTGAGTAAGGATTAAATCAGAACTTGGATTGATCTTGGGGAAGTCATCTAACCAATCAGGAGCATGGCCAAAGTATGAACAACCATCAGCTTGTGGGGTTGTTGATAAGGATTTATCGCTACTGCTCGAACTTGCCGAGATTAAATCACCATCTAAATCTTGCACCGCGTCAATTGAGTCAATTGCATCAATCTCGTTAATGTACAGGGAAGCATTCTTCCGCCTGGTTGTTGTTGTTGTTGTTGGTTGTTTCGGTACAGGATATATACAGTCTCTATTCGTGTGAATGCAATATTCACAGCGTGGTCTTGCCTCGTCGCACTGCCTCGTGTGTTAGTAAAGACCTTCGTATAAGTAGACATTGCTATTTTCTATTAAGGGTCTACCATACCTTAATTCTCAATTTCTTACAGCTGAAGCATCCATTTCTAGATCGTTTTCTTGGTGCCTTTGTCATTGTCTGATAGGCTGTTGGTATCTTTAGAGGTGAAATGATAAAAATGATATCTACAAATTCCACCGTTATGAGCAATCAATGACACAAAATGGCAAAAAGTGCGAAGAGGAAAAAAAAAAGAATGTTCCATGAGAATGTTCCATGAGGGACCCTTTTTTTTTCTCTTCTATTCTTTCTCTCGATTCCGTAATCATAAAGATCAATTGAGACTGGAAGTGAGAGCGATGGACATAGAATGATACAAATCGGGTTGTAATGGTAACCATTGCTTTTCTTTATCAAATTGATTGAGAACATGAATTGAAGTCACCAAATAGATACTAACAAATGAGTGGTTTATTGATTCATTTTGTATGAAATCGAATCAAGATACCCATTTAGTCAAATTTTAGCAACACCAACAATGTAGAGAGACTTCACCTAAGTCAAATCGATTTCCTGGTAGCGGGCATACCAAGCGATAATCGGGATCTTTTGGCAATGACAATAAACTGTGATCCAGAATTGCCGTACTTTGGGACATACTCGGGCGTTGAATGACATCATTTGATACACCTTAAAATAGGTAAATTTCAAACGTGCATGAAGGATAAAAAGTGCATTGACATGTTGCTACGGAATAGATTTGCCATTGTATAGGGCTTATCGGTTTGTCTTTCCATCGGTTATAGTATATTACTATATGGAATATGTAGCATTTAATACTCTAACAAAACCATAACCTCATCGTAGAAGCAATGATCAAATCTAGATTCTAGATTGAATTCTATGTTAGAGATGACGTAGACGATGTTACTCAGAAAGTGTAATTCTCTGAAACATTGTAACCTAGTCAGTGATGGGAGAACGGATATGTTGGGTTGTAAATTTCATCATATTGCGTCAAGCAAATTACACAAAAAAATAAAGATGAGATGCTGAGAGATGAGAACACTCGGGTATATCTGGACATTTGTCACTGGGTGCTTATGAGCAAGAATGGTGAATGATGAAACTCAATTGATAATATGGTTGGGTTAGAATTGGCAATTGTTGGCGTTGTATAGTAAAATGTGAGGCTTTGTTGTTGATGTTGTTTTCTCGTAAACATCTGTTGAGTAGTTGCAAAAATTAAACAATAGGCGCAATGATTAGATTGATTGAGATGACCATTGCTACCATGTGGGTGCAGTATTACTTATTACAATCTAATATATATGTAGATATCTCAATATTAGTAATAGGTATATATGTATATACTGATAACAGTAGTTATCATTATTATATGTAGCTAGTAATCCTGTTGTATTGATGGGGTGGTTGCCAAATTGTTTTACTACAACACTGGCAACCATCACATGATCTCGCAAAGAAAATCACAATTTCCTAAAAATAAAAATAAATATAAAAATAAAAATAATTAAACCCGAAAAAAAAAAGCACATGGTGTTTAATGTTTACATGTTGTTTACCATCATAATTAAATCAAAAATAATAATTAAAATAAAATTTAATCAATAAAAGTCATTCAACTAATTAAATGACAAAACAAAAAAAAAATAATTTCATATATCATCATAACAATATTTCAGTTTTAATCACGTTACTTAAAACACTTGACTATTACTATACACTTATATATTATTATACCATTAACATTGAATGAAGGTTATATATCATATTATTCACTAACTTACAGTTAATAATACAAACACATTATACTTCATTACTACCCTACCGTTATCTACAAATACGACAGTATAAAATAACTTCAACTAGACTCCTAACCCATCCACACCCAACACCCGATTTATCCCGTTACAACCTCATCACCCCCCCCCCCCTTTAATACATACACACCCCTCCTCAAACTGATCACCAATCAATCCCCTCTTCACCTTAATAATATCAACAATCAAAAGATTTGCAACACACTACCATTACTCCAAGTGGACACCTATCCCGTTTAACTCCCTATCAAAATAAAACAACGACAGCTATATCTCATTCCCTCATCATCCTATAATATCCCTATGGAAGAGACATGACTGAATTATATTTCTTACGACACGGTGAACGAATAGACCATGCTTTACAAAATGATCCCATGGCTAAACCTATACTATCAGATTATTATGATTATGATCCTTCATTATCTATCAATGCCACTGAGCAACTACAGTCAGTAGCTGAAGAAATCATCCTGACAACAAAAGCATTCACTCGAGATCCAAACCAACGAAAGAATGTTTACATCCACTTTAGTCCCTATTTAAGATGTTGTCAATCGGCAGATATTTTATTAACTGCATTGAAACAGGAATTGGCAATTCATTGGCTGAATTATAAAGTCAAATTTCTGTTGTTGGGGGATTTTGCATTAAGTGAATGGATTCATGATAGAATGGGAATAAAACCACCACTCATTGATTCTAATGATGCATACAAAATGTATACTGCCAATATAAAACTGTTGAAGAATAAAGGTTGTTGTTCCAATTTTAGACCAACCACTACGTTGGGTCCATTTAATGGACCTGAGTTAAATTATAAAGATTATCAAATGAAATGTAAGGATTACTTCACAAAATTATTGGCCTATTATGATAAACCAAATTATATTAAGAATAAAGATATAATTATCGTCATTAGTCATGGTTATGCAATTAATAACTTTATGACTTTTTTCATTAATCATCCAATCTTTGAAGAAATCCCAGAAGCAAAGATTAATTTTGCCGAAAAGATTCCTTATGATGACGATGAAGTTGACCTAGAAGAGTATGATCCTGAAGATTATACTTGGAAATTGGAAAAAGATGCATTGGATATAATTGATGAGCATATGGATTATACCTTAAATTTAGAAACTGATATTATTTATTACAAGACGAATTTCGTTAAGCGAGATGAGTTGAATGGTAAAGCAAAAGGTGCAACTCCCGATTTTAACAAACCTCGAGATACATTCAAGATTACCGCAAAAAAGCCTTCGAACAACTATTTGTGTCCAGCTGCTAAAGATTGGATACCAGGGGCAAAACTTTATGAGATCAAGAAGGAGTTCAAGCAAAAATTGATCAATGATGCAACATTTAGGGCAAATTTCAATTTATCAAATCACCCATCACGAGTAGTCACACCCGATGTTTCACCAAATTCTGAACCTACAAGATCTAATTCGGTAATCGATTTGACAAAATTGCTATCAAATGAAGATATTCAAAATCCAATCAAATTGAAATATTCTGACAGTTATGAAATCCCCATTCATCGATTAAATTCCAAGGTAAACTCACAGGTAAGCTTAACCTTTTCCGAATCAAGTGCATCATCACAGAATTCACGAGATGGATCAATGGTCGATTTGTCGAAACTATTTCTTCGAGCGCATCCAAGCACGTCTCCACCATCAATCCCTCGACCCAATGATGTACAAAATACATCATATTTCCCGGAATTGAAATCAAGGTCAGAATTATCCCTAAACGACACCCAAAACCAAATTCCATCATTCGGAGGTCGAGATTCTCCAATTAATACCCTTTCTCGGGCTCGGTCAGGCGTTTACAACCACAACAAGCGCCGCCACCAACCACGCTCATTAACTCCCAACCGGCCATCTTCAACTCTTCGCAATGAACAACAACAACAACAACAACCGCAGCATTCGGGATTGACGAAATACCCACTTGAAGTAACTAGCGATACACCTTCAGAAAGCGAGCCCGAAGAAATTGACAAGTATTTTTCGCTTTCATTCACAACTTCACCATCATCACCAAATTCAACTATAACCAAATCGGAATCGCCGAGACGATCCCGATCGCGGAAGAATTCAATCAAGTTTATCGGATCGGGCTATGATGTTAATGGCCCCGTAAAGAAGGTACGTCCTATTTTTTATAATTTCAATTCTGATACTGATGGTGATGATGAGGACGAAGAGGTGGAGGATAGTAGTAGTGCTAGCAGTGCTAGTGGTTCGAGACCAAAGTATGTCTGGTTTGGTCAAAATTTGTAGATTTCTATTTTTTTTTATTATGCATTGATTAGTTAATTGAATAGATTTGGAATAGAATAGAAGTCTGTCTTTTCGGTTATGTGATGATTGATTGGTGTAGAGATGCTTCTAACGAACGGTGATGATTGATCTAAAATGTTCCAAGCTTTTCTAGGCTAACCTAGGGGCAGAAGGATAAGAGCTTTGCTTTTTAAAAAGGTTCAACACTGATGCCTCAGAACTATCTGATGTAAATGCACTTGATTCGTATAAGTTTGTAGTATTTTGCAGCAACTTAATTTGTCCCCCAGTTAAACAAATTTGATGAATTTTACACGACCATATCAGATTATCATTAAACCCCCTCTTGATTCTTATTTACACCATAGTTTTGCCAACCATCATCACCACAAGACCCAACGACAAATCCATTTTAGCTCAGATGGGATGATGACAACAATCTCACCTACCACCAATGACTCACTCACATTATCAAATACGTTTGGCTTATCTAAGGAATTATGCCAACCGATATCAGTCAAGATCTGTTATTTACAACCTTCAAAAGGTCATTCACCCTCAAGTTCTCTTGTCAACATTTCGCAACGATTCGAGGATCCTAGCGTGTTTAAGAAGTTAAGCCAAATACACAAATATGCTGATCTTTATGTTGAATTAAGCATATATGATAACAATGTGTTGATATGCCCACCAGTACAAACTAGTTATAAACATTTCACCAATAATCGTTATTGGAATCAACATTTAAAACTATCGATTCAATATAATCAAATCTCAATTAATAGTTACTTAAAGTTTACATTGTATGAAATTGTTGATACTAAACCATGTATATTTGGAATTGGATATTTATCCTTGTTCAATCACGATAATTGTACATTACGCAAGGGTTCGCAAAAACTTGGAATATACATGGGTGATTCGATAATGGATCGGGAAATTGTTGATTATGGGGATTTGAAGGGATTGACTAAATTAGAAGAGAATTTAATTAAATTTGAAAATGGTGATTTTGATCGGTTGAATTGGTTGGATAGGATGGTTTTACCCAAATTGAACCAACAAGGGATTCCAAAACCTCGGGATTATGAGGAGGAGGATGACAAGTTCTTGTATTATTTATATGTTGAATTGTTAAGTTTTGAATTTCCGATAGTTTACTCCGATGTTTTATATACCATCCTGCCAATCAATGTGCCCATGTCAGATAACACAACCACCACTAACAATACCAGTACTGCTGATCCCGGTTCAAGTATCGTGGTGAATTGCATCGACATACCGATGGCTACTTCACAAGATCCAAGCATGATGAAAGTGTATGATCCCGATTTTCAAATCTCAACCAGAATAGCGTATACAAATCCGGGATCCAATACCTTAGACCCGATAGAATTGAAATTTCATAAATTGGAAAGAAATGTTAGCACATATAATTCGATTTTGGATAAAGAGTTAAAACCTACTCCATCATTACGACAAGAATTATTAAAAGTTTTGGCGAAATCTTCCAATATTGAATTAGTTGATTATGAAAAGAATATGATTTGGAAGTTTCGATATTATTGTAGTAAGAATAATTCCGATCCCGTGTTTAAATCATTTTTGCTCAAGTTTTTAAAATCAATAAATTGGGAGAATGCCTATGAATTGGATTATAGTTTTAAAGAAATCGTGCCGAATTATTGGACAATAGATAAACTCACCATTGGAGATAGTTTGGAATTATTGGGGAATTATTTTAATCCATTTATATTGGGAAAGAGCTATTATGTGACAAGCGCCAACTCTTCTGAAGATTCGAAATTGAAGGAGAATGAAAAGAAGTTTATGAAAATATTTAATAATGTCAATTATTTGAGAAAATTGGCAGTCGAAAGGTTGAGATTGGCTCATAATGATGAATTGCAGTTGTATTTATTGCAATTGGTGCAGGCATTGAAGTATGAAGCAATGATTTATGGAAGACGATTATCATTTGGAGAAGATCACCAAGCAAATCAAATCCGAAATCAACAGAGTGTTAATACCGATGAGGAGTATATTGATGCGAATGAAGAGGATAGTATTGATCCTATGAAATCTCCGTTGGCTAAATTCTTAATTGAGCGATCTATTAATGATGAAAAATTGGGCAATTTCTTCTATTGGTATGTTAAAGTTGAAAATGAAGATCAATTAAATTCTTCACCCGATCGTACTTCCATCTATTCAATAATCTTAAACAAGTACATCGATGAACTAAAAAATCATTGTCAAGAATCAAAATTACCTTATTACAAACATTTGAAACGTCAAATCTGGTTTATTAAAAAATTAACAGCATTAGTTGAACTTCTTCGATCTTCATTTAAGAAAAATGAAGCTACCATGAGAAAGACAGAGTTCTTAAAGGAATATTTGTCTAACTCATCAAATGAATTAAACAAATTCCCTGAACCTTTCCCGTTACCGTTAGATCCTTCAATCATGGTGTGTGGGTGTTATCCAGAAGAATCGGCAGTGTTTAAGTCTTCGTTAGCTCCATTGAAGATTACTTTGAAAACAGTTGAGAAAAAGAGTGGACATCATCATTCACAAATCTTTGGGAAGCGAAGCAACAAATATGGTAAATATCCTATGATGTTTAAAATTGGGGATGATTTGAGACAAGATCAATTGGTTATTCAGATTATCGATTTAATGGATCAACTTTTAAAGAATGAGAATTTGGATTTGAAGTTGACTCCATATAAGATCTTGGCAACTTCTCCGATAGCTGGATTGATTCAATTTGTGCCTAATGAGACATTGGATCTGATTTTATCAAGAACCTATCCTCCAGAAACCATTGCTGGGAACCTGACAACGTCCACGCCTGTGACACATAGTGGAATCCTAAATTATTTGAAGCTTTACAGTCAAGAACAACAACAACAGCAACATGACCAAGATACAACATCATCAAAAAGCATTCTCGACACAAATACGGGGAGAAATACCCCACCTCCATTACCCAAACCGGCAATCACATCCGATTTGGGAGTTTCGCCGATATTGATGGATAATTATGTGAAATCATGTGCCGGATACTGTGTAATCACATATATACTTGGGGTTGGTGATCGACATTTGGATAATTTATTATTATCACCCAATGGGAAGTTTTGGCATGCTGATTTTGGATATATTCTTGGCCGTGATCCCAAACCATTCCCACCATTAATGAAATTACCGATCCAGATTATTGATGGAATGGGAGGATTAACCCATGAGAATTATAATATATTCAAGAATTATTGTTTTGTGACGTATACTACCCTCCGCAAAAATTCACCGTTGATTTTAAATCTATTTGGATTGATGTTGGATGCCAATATACCGGATATTAAAATTGACCCTATTAGATGTATTGAAAAGGTACAAGAGAAATTTTGTTTAGAAATGAGTGAAGAAGAAGCGATTTTACATTTCCAGAATTTGATTAATGATAGTGTGAATGCATTCTTGCCAGTTGTTATTGATAGATTACATAGTTTGGCTCAGTATTGGAGGGCCTGATTGGGAGTTTCTTTAGGGTATATATTATTGAATAATATTACGACATCGATGTACTCGTGTTCATCGTCCTAAAAATACGACAGCTCTTTGGATTCTTGAACTCTAGGAAGAAAAGGAAGAAATATACATAGATTGATGCAATGTGTGAACTAATTTTGACTAATCAATCATGCATCATGATTCTTCTAAATAATTAACAATTTCACTAAAAATTGATGCAAAAAAGAGAAAGGAAAAAACGAAGGCGATCAGAGATCTTCTTTAACTACTGGAAATGGTAAATGGTCAATCACTAATATAACGCCTTAGTCAGAGTTCAAAGGGTCTCGAGTTCGTACACTGCCACACATTATCAACTTCTTTTGATTTTGTACTTTCATGGAGATGTAACAAAAAGCGGTTGATGGTACAACCAGGGGGAAGGGGGTGAATGGAGGGTTGTGGTGATCAAATTAGAAATGTTTTGTGTGTAGAAATAAGAGAATGTTCATTTCCTAAAAATAAATACCCTCTAGGATGGTTCCCAATTACAATGGGATTAATATATTTATTAATCAACAATTGAAACAGCCAGCATTTGAAGTAGTCAGTGTTTAGTTGTGTATGGATAGTAGTAAATGTTAATAGTGATGGCTGTTTTTCCTGTGTATAAGCCAGATCGTTTGTTTACGTTTTATCCCAATTAGGAAACCACACTATACAAACTTGAAATTTTGATTTCGCTATGCTTACTCTTACTTTTCTATTGTATACCAAAGATCAATAGAAGCTTTGTGTTGCTTTGTCTTATTAACATAACTCCTTCTTCTGATTCTTATTCTTCTCTCTTGTTCTTTTTCTTTTTGTCCAAATATACCTGGTCATACACAATTGAGCGTATTTTATCCACCCATCGTCAACTAACAGGCTCAATACCACAGATATTTTTGCATAACTACTAGCCCAGGCTTGTTTGACAACCTACACCACCGTTTGTTAAACAATTTCATTTCATCATCCTTGTAGGTGGATATTTTTAATTTGTCACTTGCATACATAAACCATCCTGCATGTCGATACCGGCCTTACCATTCAAAGTAAAGACAATCGTGTCTTGGGCTGGTGAAGAAGAAGGAGATCTAGGATTCATCGAGAACGAAGTAGTGGAAGTCTATTCAATAGTTGATGAAAGCTGGTGGAGTGGGAAATTAAAGAGAAATAATGCTGAAGGAATCTTTCCTCGAGATTATGTTGAAATAATCGAAGATAGAAGCGCCGCCCCAGCTAATGTCGCCAATGGTGGTAGTACCAATTCCTTGCCCAATTCTCGACTCAATACTCCTACCAAACAGCAACAAGCACAGGATGATCCAAGAATGAGAAGAAGTAATGGAGGCACTCCCCAAAACTTTTATAATAAATTAACCCCGTCAAAAACGTTACCCAACCCATTGAACAATCCAAATGTATCATATGAGTATCCAGAGGATTATAGTTTCGATTCAATGTACAAACCAAATGGTTATACCCCAACCAAGACTGCTAGATCGAAAAAGGTTATGCTGTCCACTGTAAATCACCCAAAGAATAAAATGATGCATCATCCACAACAGCAAGAAGAATTGTTACGCGAATTTGAACTAGAGGAACAATCATATAACCAACAACCGTACCAACAACAACACCAACAGCAACATTCATGGTCTGCTAATTCTGATTCTAAAAGATTTCTGCAATATGAGAAATATAATAGCGCTCCTGATGTCCGTATCAAGAATAGCAGATCTCAATCATATATGCCCCGAGAATCCAATTCACCACTTCAACAGCAATACACTACTAGATCCCAATCTTATGTTGACTTAATGGCATCGAAAAATTCAGGAATATCTCACAATATTGATGACCCATCTTATTCTACGCGCCATCAACAGGCACCACCATCGCCAAATGGGAAATATAGAGGTAGCAGAAACTCCCAAGAGTTACAACCAGTGGTAAATGACTATGAGGAGATCGCTCGTAAACGAGCCCAATTGGAATTAGAATTGCAAAGATTAAAACAATTAGAACGATCGACAATTTTAAAGAAGAGCCCAGTTGCAAAACCCCCAATATATGATAACACCCCTTCAATTGATTCATATTCCAGTAGTGACGATGCCAAGAGACACGGAAATCATGGTAGTTCTCGTGACGATTTAAGTAAGAAATTATCACGATATGTCACTGACGAAGATGATGACGAGATTGATTTTAACGATGATGTCGATCATGGCCCTGGATTTGGTGGAAGTAATGGTAGTAGATCGTATCCATCACACGAAGGTGCCGAATCCCCACCACCACCACCTCCACCTAAACATTCCACCCCAATGAGAAGAAACTTCGAAGGTGATAACCAGCTATTCCAAGATTCAGCATTTAATGCAAGCCAGACAAGCCAGGATCTTACTGAGAATGATATTCAGAGATTGGCAGTTGAGCATGAAGAATTAAAGGCATCGATTAAATCGTTACAAAGTGATGTCTTGAATTTATCAGAATTGAGTGCAACTAGTGCTGGGTCGTTTATGAGACACAAGTATGACAAGCAATTGCGCCAGGCTGAATTAGGCATGAATTCTATGACATTGGAAGATAACACAATCTCGGGAGAAAGCGAACTTCAACCAGATCAAGATGCTCTCGACAAGACTCTCGAAGAGCTGGAATACCGCGTTCCAGTAAATGGTACCAAGGAGACAATGGATCGAGTATTTGTGGATAAGAAATCAAGACATCCTAATATTTTCAAGAAATTGTTAAAGAAGTCATATAGTGATGAAGAAGGATTGAACCATCCTATTGAACAAAAATTCAAAAAACAAGAAGAGCTTGACATGGCTACTTTCAAAATGGATATCAATAGAATGAACTCATTGACTACTCAAGACAAACAAGGTAGAACAAGACGGGTTGTTAGAGAAGAAGGAAGTTTGATCGTTAAGCCATTGGATTTCATTTCTGAGATCAATTCGAATGAAACGGTAGTTGCAAATGATGATGGATTAAATGATGGGGAATACATGAATGAATTTAATCTTGATGAAATACAATATTCCAAAGTTGAAAAGTTTATGGAGAATTATTCAATCAATACTGATTTAAATGATATGATCTCTGATATTGCTGTCAAATTTCATAATTCAAAACTTAATCAAATTAGATGTAATCTATTACATTTTTGTAAATTCAGAATCATTGAAGAATCATCGAAAATCCTGACTATCAAACCAAAATTGACCGAGGTGCAATATAAAGGAGAAGCATCAATTTACCAACTTAATTATTTGTTCAAAAAGATCTTGGATGCATTACGAATCCCGCTGGAAGTTGTTCTCGGATTCTGGAAAAAGCCAAATGAATTCTATCATAATGAACAATATGTCATCAATCACTGTTGGTTATCGATATTGGTAGATGGTAATTTCCGAATTTTGGACATTTTTAATTTCAAACATGGTTCAATATGTAATTTACGAGCCAAGTTTAATGAGTTTTACTTTTTATCGGAACCATTAAGTTTAGTGTCTACACATATCCCATCAATTATTGATTTACAACATGTGATGCCACCAATTGATCCAAACATTGCATTTTATTTACCAAGAACATATTCTGGATTCTACAACAATAGGCTATCAATCAGAAACTTCAATAATGCATTAACAAGATTGAAAGATTGGGAATTCTTTGAATTAGAGCTTGACGTACCTCAAAATGTTGAATTATTCACCCTTGTAAAAACCTCAAAGGTGACCACCAATGACCTCAGTCTTTGTCAAATAAGGTGGGTGAAGAATAAACGAATGGCAAAAATAAAGGCAATTCTTCCAGAACGAGAATCAATTGGGGTGTTACAAATCTTTTCTGGTCCAAAAGGATTACAGAAACATTTTGAAAATATCCATGAATTATCAATAGTAATCCCATTATATCACAACGGAACCCATAAACCTACGAAATTCGTCCAACGATTCCCCACTGTACAAAGTCAACGAAATGACTTATACATCAGAAAACCCCAAACCAATAAAATCATTGCCAAGACAGCATATACTTTTGAAATTGAACAATATCCATCCCTGGGAATCTCCGTGGACGCGGCAACGGAGATAGATAGTGAGTTCAAATTAGTGATTGAATCGCCGTCAGGGAAGTATTTCAAATTAAACAAAGACGACGACAGTGTGAATAAGCCTTATGGAGTGTATACTTCCGAGATTAAGTGTCTGGAAATTGGGTTATATCGTGGGTTGGTTATTGGTGATAGTGGGACTAGTTGGTATGTGTTTGCCCAATGGGACTGTGTTAAGGATGCGTAATGACATATCTGTCTTTGTCTTTTTTTGTATTTGTTTGCTTTTCGTTCATGATATAGTTTGTTTTGTAGTTTTCCTTGCATAGTCATTTGTCACGTCAATAAAGTGTATTAGTAGTAGTATTTAGAAGTGTAGGTTGTAATACTAACTAACCAACCTAACTTCTATGTCGCATTTTGCAGTCAATTTTTCAATGCGACATGAAGCACGACATTATTCATCAGTCAAAAAATATCAAATCCACAAGTGACCATTATCATCAGCAACGCTTCTGTCAAACCCACGTCCTCATCTAGCTATGTCCACAGCAGCAGTTACCACGAGACAACCAGACACAACCAAACCAGAGTCGTCGTCGCTTCCAGTTCAGAACTATTCCAAGGAGAAAAAAGTCGGGGAAGGAACCTATGCGGTCGTTTATCTCGGCCATCAAATCTCCACCAAACGACGGATAGCCATCAAAGAAATCAAAACGGGGATTTTCAAAGACGGACTTGACATGTCGGCGCTTCGCGAAGTCAAATATCTCCAAGAACTCCGACATCCCAATGTGATTGAATTAATTGATGTATTTTCCACCACCAATAATTTAAATCTTGTTTTGGAATTTTTGCCATGTGATTTAGAAGTATTAATCAAGGATAAATCAATCGTGTTCAAATCATCCGATATTAAATCATGGTTGTTGATGACCTTGAGGGGTATTCATCATTGTCATCGAAATTTCATCCTTCATCGAGATTTAAAACCGAATAATCTCTTGATTGCACCCGATGGACAGTTAAAGATTGCCGATTTTGGACTTGCTAGATCATTAGGAAATCCTAGTGAGGATTTATCATCAAATGTGGTGACAAGATGGTATCGAGCCCCTGAACTTTTATTTGGTGCCAAACATTATACCGGTGCGGTTGATATTTGGTCAATTGGGATCATTTTTGCCGAATTAATGCTAAGGATTCCATATTTACCAGGTAAGGACGATATAGACCAGTTGGATGTTACGTTCCGAGCATTGGGGACACCCACTGAACAAATATGGCCCAATGTCACTAGTTTACCCATGTATAATTCGTTGAAATTGTATCCACCACCATCGAAACAGGAGTTGAGGAATCGGTTTAGTGCAGCTACTGAACGAGCACTTGATTTGTTGATTAGTATGACCCAGTTGGATCCTGCCAGACGGTGTGATTCGACTCAGGCATTATTACATGATTATTTCACTGAGAGTCCGAGAGCCACTGATCCGAAAAAGTTACCGAAAAAGCGAGGCGAGAGAAAGAGAAGTGAAGGTGATGATAATAATGGTTTAGGTGGCGATGCCAAGAGAAGGCATGTGTAAGTGTTTAGATGTGTATATATATATTTATTCTAATTGTAATACATTGCCGTGACATGATCAGCAATAGCCCAGGCGGCAGTCAAACCAGGACTTTCAATTCCCATGAGTTGAACAAACCCAGGAAAGTCTTGTTCTTCCTTAATAACAAAATCAGGAGGTAATTTCTTATTCAACTTCCGAGGAAGCGCCTTTGGTCTTACACCTGAATAAGACGGGTTCAATGACCCATCTGGCAATTTAGGGAAATATCTTCTCACTTCTCGGTATGCTGCTTCTAAATTGTTAGCATTGGGAGTGTAGTCGATATCCTCAGGGTCAGTGACATCTTCCAACCATTCCAAATCGGGCCCAAATCGTATTTGTCCACCCATATCAAAGGTTAAATGAGTTCCCAAGGAGGCGGCATTGGGTGATGGGGCAGGATAGATCAACACGTCGGAAATTTGACCAAGGGGAACATCAGGAGTGAAACTGAAATAATTACCCTTGGCAAAGTAGTACTTATAGTGTAATTCGCGGGGAAGGATCATGTTTGCGATTTTGGCAGCGTGTAATCCGGCGGCATTGACGATGTTTTCCGAGGTGATAATTGTGTCTTGTTGTGATTCGGTATCACGAACGGTGATTCGATAATGGAATTGTTCCCGTTCAATATCAATAACTTTGGAGTTGAGTGAGATTATTCCTTCAGCGTTTTCAAATCTACTTTCGTGGAAAAGTAAATATTCATGAACGTTTAAAATCCCAGTGGTTGGACTTACCAAAACATTCTTACCAACTTGAATCAATGGGTTTTTCTTCATGGCAATACCCCGAGGTAGTAACGTTACTGGGACATCCAAATCGACGGCATTGTTATACAATGCAAAGAGATATTCTTCCTCTTGACGATCATGGGCCACGATCCATTTCCCACATTGTTTCAAACTGGTGAATTCACCTTTATTGAAGGAATCATAGATTTTTTGTTTACCGTCAATACAAAGTTTTGCTTTTAATGAATTTTTGGGATAGTAAATCCCAGCATGAATGACTTCGGAATTTCTCGAGGTGGTTTCAGTTCCTAATGCATTATGTTGTTCTAGCAAGAGAACACTACTGTCTGGTTTCAATTGTAATTCAGCAGCTGTTGCCGTCCCCACAATCCCACCACCAATAACAACATGGGAGAAATCAACGCAATTGATTCGTGATCGATGAAATAATCTTTTGGAAATTACTCTAATCATTGTCCTTTTTAATTAAATTGAACAAACAGGGTAGTTGAATAATCAAACTGAAAACATATAAGCCTTGAATCGTCAGTTGGGTGAATTCAAACAGAGGTTAGTTGTCGAATTAAAAATATCAAATTGATGATAAACGCCAATGCTAAACAGCTCCGGGGAAGTCGTGTGAGGCTCGAGAAAATAGCCTTTCAATTGGTAGCACCAGAGGACTCCCAATATAACGAGTTGAGCAATTAATCTCTCACACTGATGTACGATTATACGGCTTTGTAAAACGAGAAATAGATATTCATTGTCTTTGCTTTGTGTCAGGCAGTATTACGTTTCATCCGGATTGGAAGCTCACACATCATAATATGAACAAGGCCTCTAGTACAGGCAATGGACCTCTCCAGTCTCAAATGAGATGAACCGAAATACTCCGCATAACACAAGCCAATTCCCTAGTTACCTGATCCAACTATTGCAAATTTGTATAGACAACTGCGCAATTTTGGATCCAGGACAAAAGGATTTCCGATGATACAGGGAAAGAGTATAACGATCTAAAGCTGCTACCGTCGCAGTGTGTATACCATGTGGTAGATTAGCATCTTAGTTTTCTAAATCTTGATCAAAATGGTAAATAGATATTCAAATTCGGATACTGCCGGCAGGTCAAGAAGGTACACAGTGCTTGCTCAATTGGGCGGAAAAAGATCCTACAAATGCCTTGTGGATCTTGGTCAC
This sequence comes from Hemisphaericaspora xylanilytica, assembly GCA_030563365.1. NCBI lineage: Eukaryota > Fungi > Ascomycota > Pichiomycetes > Serinales > Debaryomycetaceae > Hemisphaericaspora > Hemisphaericaspora xylanilytica. The sequence goes on along the minus strand of JAKUCC010000002.1, from coordinate 6,857 downwards.
TTTGTAAACCATCCAAATAGCGAGCAGGCTATTTCAAGAATCCTAGGAGAACACCCATTGTGTTGCTTAACGAGCTTGAAAGATCTCCCCCATGGAGACAATCAAAAATCGCTTAATATTATTCACCGACACCTCATCGACTCTTGATTAACTGCAGCACTCGATCAAGCTCAGCGATCAATGGGAAACTTTATAGTACCACCATTAAAGCTAACCTTTTACTCTTTGGCCATGTGGTTTACTAAGGATGGAAAGTCCAGACTTACATCGCCGAATGTCCACACAGAAAGATGGGCTCCTATCATCAGCACACAATACATGTATTGGGACCGTCCTTACAGATACACATCCACATATATATCAAAAAATGCAGAATCTTACAGCTTTTTGATGGAAGATACTACGTGAATGATACACTTGCACGTCTGATAGAACTTAAGATGCATAGAAGTTGGGTGCATGAGTTGGTGCATGCATGACCGCAATTGACGTACTTTTACGATTCTTGGGTCATTCAGCCAATTAGTTCTGAATCCTCATATACAAAACAGGGTCATTCATTGAATAAACCTGGAAAATATAGTATAGCAAATAGTCTGGTATAGGTACATGCTCCCTTTTGATTATTTATTCAACCAGTCGCCCTTGTTGATATTTTATGTATCTAGTCATCCCTTTAAACATTTACCACCTGATCACTTTTTCTGTGAATAAGGTGATGGTTGTTTTTGCATGATTCAAGGAGGTGTTTCATTCCTCTAGAATATTCTTTATTGGTAATCATAGAAAATTAATGGTTATCAAGTAATTACTAAGCATCCAAGATAATCACCGAGTGTAAAATGTGATTACCAAGCTTCTGTTAACCATAATTAACCATAGAACCCCAATTCAAACCCCGATGTTGCAATTTATGGAAATGCTTTTGAAATAGAAAATCTAAACTGTAAGAAGAACAACCAGAACCCGCAAAAGAACAGAAAAAATAATGACAGTTCTCTGTTGTTGCAACAACCTCAAGATTTTGTTACACAAAACCGTCATTGTAATTTTCCGTTTTTCCGCCGTTTACTATATAACCGCCGATTGCATATCCATCCAGCATCAACAACTCCATTTTAGATCATCAGTCAGTTTTATTACAATTACAATTATAAGTCAAAAATATCAAAAAAAAAGATGACTACAAAAGCAGATGTCCTTTCATGGACAGATATCAAATTACAATTAACCACCGGGTCAAAGAACCTATTACTTGATGATGTGAGTGGCCATGTTGCAGCCGGGGAAATGCTTGCAATTATGGGTCCATCAGGATGTGGGAAATCGACCTTGTTAAATCTTTTGGCCCATCGTGGATTGCCGTCCAACGCGACCAAGTCAGGTGAGATTTTAATTAATAAAGAACACGCTACTTTGAAAAAGATCAAACAATTGTCGAGCTATGTCGAACAGGAGGACCATTTGATTGGGTCGTTGACGGTGTTGGAGACGGTGGATTTTGCAGCCAAATTTTCCGGAATCGATCCCAGTTATAGAAAACAATTGGTTGATAAGACAATTGCTATGTTGGGTTTAGAAGGTCAGAGGGATGTTAAGATTGGTAGTCCTATTCAAAAGGGGATCTCGGGGGGACAAAAGAGAAGAGTTAGTATTGCTAGTCAAATTATTACTACTCCTTCGATTTTATTCTTGGATGAACCCACGTCGGGATTGGATTCGGTTGCCTCGAGGGAAGTTATAAGTATGATTAAGAAACTTGCCAAGGAAGAAAATATGATTGTGCTATGTTCGATTCATCAACCTTCTACTCATACTTTTGAATTATTTGACAAGGTGTTGTTCTTATCCAAGGGGAAGACAATCTATCATGGGAGAGTCGATAATGTGGTTGAATATTTTAGTAATGCAGGCTATCCAATTCCCAATTATGTTAATCCTTCGGAACATGTATTAGATTTAATCAATATTGATTTCACCGAAGATGCCCATGGATCAACCACTGAAAAATTAGAAATCTTGGATGATTTAGTCAACAAATGGAGAGATTGTGTTCCATGTCATGAATCGGAAAAGTATTACGATGACCACTCGCAAGATGAGTCCAACGATTCCCAAATTGGTATTGAAAGCTTCGATTTCAAAAAGGAAGTGAGAAGTACATTCATCCTTCTCCATCGTGTTCTCCTCAAGGCTCGAAGAGATATCTTAACCTATTATGTCAGGTTGGTGATGTATTTAGGATTGGCAATCTTGATGGGTACAGTCTGGTTAAGACTTGGAAGTCATCAAGAAAACATCCAACCATTCATCAACGCAATCTTCTTCTCCGGTGCATTCATGTCCTTTATGACCGTGGCATATATTCCATCATACATTGAGGATTTCTTGAGTTATAAAAAGGAAAGATTAAATGGATTATACGGCCCACTTGCATTCTCCGTATCCAATTTCATCGTTGGTCTCCCATTCTTATTTTTAATTTCAACCATCTTTAGCATCATCACCTTCTTCATGGTCAATTTCAACCAAACCGCCACCGGGTTCTTCTATTACTTAATGTGGTTATTCCTTGATCTTGTGGCTGCTGAATCAATGACGATCTTCATCGCTTCGATTTTCCCCAACTTTGTCATTGCCTTGGCATTAACGGCATTCGCTAATGGGTTATGGATGGCCGTGGGTGGATTCTTGGTTCCATCAAATATCTTGAATGTTTTCTGGTATTATACATTCTATTGGGTGGATTATCAACGGTATGTGTTCCAAGGAATGATGTTTAATGAGTTTGATAATCGAAACTTCAATTGTGATTCCGATTGTCATTGTATGTTTAATTCACCCTTGGCTGAACAATGTCAAATTGCTGGTTCTGCCGTGTTGGATCAATTGGGATATGGGAAGTACAGTAAGGGACTCTGGATTGGGGTCTTGATTGCTATTATATTCTTCTATCGTGCTGCCAGTTACTTGGTTTTGAGATTTAGAAAGTAGAGTGAGAGTTGTGCTATCATACTTAATGATTAGCAGGTTGTGTATATTTCGTAAATAGATATAGTCTAGAGTTAATTAATTATTGTCTTAATATAATATAGTGTTTTAGATTTGGTTAGTGTAACTGTAGGTAAGTAAGACATACAAGGTGTAGGATATCGATGGGCATGGTTGTCGGATTGTGATATTAACTATAGCTCTGTGTACACATGTTCATTGATGAACTTTGACACGCTTTGTCACAGATATTTGCCTCGATTGCAAGATATTAGAGGAGCTTCTTTGACAACAGTTAAATTGAATTACATCACAATCAAACAATTGCAAACTCCAAATGACAGAGAGATCTCTAAAAATCTTCCAAACTCAAGTTTGTTTCATATCTGCTGCTTTGTTCGAATTTCATATGCTAGTTATAACCAGGATCAATCACGCATTATCTATAACTCATGTTTCCAAGTTTCTTGTGTTCTGCGACTAATGTTAAACTCTGTAGTCATTATAACTAATCTCATTGAACGGAATAGCTCTATTCCCCGGTGTTTACTTACTCATGCGCAATGCTTGGTATATTTCTAGGTCCAGCTAAATCTGGTCACTTCGGAGATTGGGAAGATTCATCGCTAGATAAAATTTACCATCGGTTAGGAGATCTGGGTGCTTTCCTATTTGGATAGTTCGATTTTAGATACACGGCGGTTGTTGCACAGATATAAATCGACTGATTAGTATACAAACCTAGTATTCGCCCATAGGCAAGATTTCAAGCTGTTTCTGTTTTACCTTTGCCATGGAGTATGACTTGGCAGTATAACGTATCCCCAGAAAAACGGTTAGAAACAACAGGTGATAATAACTTGGCAAGCGATCGTTCAATCAGATCGTACGTGAGTTGCATCATATTAAAGCAACAAACTGCCTAATCTAATTGTTCATTTCCTACAAGTTAACAGAAGATAGTTAGTGTAAACTTACCGAGTGAGTTAAGTATACTAAGCATATATCTACCACACCTGATTTGACAAAGGAACTATATTCATAAAGTATTCCAATACATTGTCAATGAATTATAACCCTTCGCAGATGAGTACATCACTGTGGGCTGATGTTGTTGATTTTGTGGTCGGGGTCTGGGGATGTCTAAAATTAGCCAAGACAACGGGCGATCAAGTTTTTTTTTTAAAAAAAACAGACACTCCAATCGCTTGGAGTTGTATGGCCAAGGGGGGCGAATCACAGAGGGGCGGGACCCTGTCAAGGGATTTAAAATAGCTGGATTGACATGGGGAGTGGATATGCGTGGTTTCTTAATTGCTTGACTGTTGATTTTTCTGGGTTTGACTGAGACATGGGAGGGAGAGATATCAAACGATTTATATTATTATATATCTTGGTAACGACTGGAATGATGAAGGTTGCGGCTTTTTTTCTTGAAGGAACTTGACTGTTGGAAGGGGACTGGATCAGTTGATTAAGTCGATTGCGTGATATATACGTGATGCTGTGTACGGTTGTATTGACAGGGTATTTTCCAAGATTTATATCTCCATTTAAGTTCAATGGAGCAACTATAGATCTATATTTGTATGCCCCATGAAGATTATAGATAACCTATTAGTGTCCATCTAGAATTGATTGTGTAATTGTTACTCCAGCCTTTCTCTATCAGAGATAAGGAACGCACATGCCTCCATTGAGTTCATCTCATTGTAAAAATATTATCACGATGTGATTGATAAAAGATGGGGTTTCCAACCAGACGACTCTCGTATCCTTTGCAATTGTCTGTTTTAATGGAAATGCCAGTTCACTCTACGTATATCCGTCTTACTAAATGGAACCGTACATCCATATATATATATATATATGTATATATACGATATACGCCCATGACTCCATATAGTATAAAGCCCTACTGATAGGGACAAATCTATATTAGGAATAAATCGCAAAAACAATCACAACAATGAGTGGCTCATTCTTTCTATAAAAGGTACATGACAACAATATAAACAATAAAGAGACAATAATAATGAAACATTCACAGATGTAACTAGTTCCAATAATAAGGGTTCTTGTTTTGTACTAACAACTAGTGTGGGTTGGGATATAATCAAATGGAACACTAACAATTAGTGTTTGTTAATTCTACATCAATCGTCCAGGAATAGAATTCTATAGAAAGGGAATTCACAATGGTCCTCTTCAGTGGCTTGCTGCGAGGGCAGAAGGGAGAAGGGGGAGGGGGGGGAGAGAAGGAAGCGCGTAGGGGTGTAATAGGTACGCTGAAACATATCTCGTAATTATAATCGAAGCGTCTCAGTTTTATGTTTACTGAAGAATGTCAAGAATACGAGAGAGTTCATATGATGAAATTAGTTGTGGTGATTTACATAAACAATGGTAATTTCTCGTATGCATGTATATATGTATGTATGTTAGGATGGTTGGATGGTTGGATGGTTGGATGAAAGTTGGTTATTACCCAAGTAAGTAAGTAAGTGAGTATGGTTCGGTATTTTAGTCTAGATGTAGAGTGGTACGTTTCACTGTGACAGAGTTAGAGGGTGTTTGTTAGTAAATGGCAAACAATAATAAAAGGTTAAACACAACGACAATAAGCTTAGACGAGAATTGTCTTTGGTTGTTTATTATTCTACTTTCCAATTGTTATTGATTGTATTTTCTTTGCTTTTTCTTTTCTTGTTTAACTTATAAGAAGGCAAGCATGAAGTGTTATACTATGCTATCTATGTAAGTCTTGTGTCATGTATTCAGTGGTTCTAGATACTTGTAGTGTTTTATGTTTGACGATTTTTGGTTATTTTTTTATTTTTTTTTGATCGTATAAGAGAGAAAAAAAATAATAAATTATTTAATGCACACTGGGTTAAATTAATTAAATTAGAATAAAAAATAAATAATTTTTCAAATAATTTAATCAACAAGACCAAAGAGAAAAAATAATAAAAAAATAATAATAAATTGTTCAATACACACCAATTTTCTTTTTTTTTTTATATTAATTATTTTTTGTTTCCCATTTTCCATTTATAGAGAAAAGAAAGCCAGATCAGACAGACAGACAAACAGACAAACAGACAAACAGACAAACAGACAGAGAGAGAGATAGTTTAGTCAGATCAGACAGACAGACAGACAGAGATATACTTGTTTTCTACACACACACACCGAACACTTATACATAAACACTACCCCCAATATATACATAATACCTATACAATATAAACACAAATCATGAGAAGTATCAAAGCAGTGGTTGTTGGTGATGGTGGTGTTGGTAAGACCTGTCTTTTAATCTCCTACACCACCAACACCTTCCCCAACGACTATATCCCCACCGTGTTCGACAACTACTCGGCATCAGTGATGATTGACGGCGAGCCAATCAAGTTGGGTCTATGGGATACCGCAGGACAATCGGAATATGACCGATTAAGACCATTATCATACCCACAAACGGAAATCTTTTTGGTTTGTTTCTCAATTGTTAATCCCGATTCGTTTCAGAATGTAAGGTCGAAATGGATACCTGAAATATTACACCATTGTCCCAAGGACATCTTGATCTTGTTGATAGGTACCAAGCTTGATTTGAGGGATGATTATGGCGTGTTGGATGAATTGGCTACTAATGGGTTAAAACCAATTAGTTATCATCAAGGTAAGAAGTTGGCCACTGAGATTGGGGCTATTGATTATATGGAATGTTCGGCCGCTACTCAGTTTGGAGTTCGAGAGATTTTTGATTTTGCAATTAGAGCAGTGTTGGAACCTCCACGGGCAAAGAAACAATACGTGAGTGGGATACCTGGATTACCGGCAGATAATACCACCACGAC
>JAKUCC010000001.1:0-92317 GCA_030563365.1 Hemisphaericaspora xylanilytica | reverse complement strand
CCCCCCCCCCCCATAGCCTCAAGGCGAAGTCAGCTTATCAAAAAAGGGTACCTCTAATACAATATATCAATAGCCCATAAATACTACCAAGATAAGCATCTACTTAATATTAGTTGCAAACAAAAAGGATACAAGTCACATGCTAGAAGTAATTAAAATTTAAGCGAATCTAGTGTCATGTTATTTACGCAACCCAACGGCTCTTGCCAGGAACTCTCCCCGATTAAATCACCTGTTGTAGACCTGCAACGGATTTAACGGGATACAACGTACCTGGTCGAGATATGCATGAATCCCCTTAGGTCCATGATCTCTCTGATGCATGTAATATATGTTGTACAACTACAGAATTAGGGTGGGTGGTACGATGTGGTTTACTTATAGGGGGAGTGTAGGGGGGATCGTTGCAAATGCCGCGAATGATTTTGTTTGTTTCTTTTTCAGTTCCCATTTAGGTTTTTGTTTTGTGTGATGTGTGTATGATTGTGTGTGATGCGTGCGTGTGTCTGTGTGTGGGTGTGCGCGATCTTTTCTTCTGTGTGATGCGTCAATTGTTAAACTACAAGAAAAAGCTTGAGGCAAATTTCCGTTTGCTCCACAAGTAAAAATAAAAAATAAGATAAAATAAAAAATAAAAAATAAAAAATAAAAAATAAAAAATAAAATTAATGAAATAGAACAGTTGGCGAGATTTTGTGATTATCCGAGGTAAACATCCGAGAGGTTTACAGAAGTAGTATTGCAAAACTCGTAGAAATATTTGCAAAATTTTATATAAATGGTAACTTCTTTCATATATTTCTAGACATCAAACTCTCCTATGGCTTATATAAATTACTTGGTACAAATGGCAACTTGGCAATGGTACCATCTCTTAACTTACCTCTAATTTCAATCTTAATGTTGGTTCCAATCTTAGCTGATTTGTCAATATATGCTTGGGCAACATTACCACCCAAAGTAGGAGATGGGGATCCGGAAGTAATATATCCAATTTCTTTAGTTCCATCTTCAGAAAAGACCTTGCTGTGTTGTCTTGGTGATGCTCCGGTAGATACTACCCCGATTCTTCTAGTTTTAAGCAACGACTTGTCCTTGAGTTGTGATAAAATAGTACTAGCACCATTGAAACCAGGGCTACCTTCACGACGAGTCTTGGCAATCACCCACGATAAAGAGGCTTGAACTGGAGTGATTTCTTCGGTTAATTCATGTCCATAAAGACACATACCTGCTTCCAATCTCAATGAGTCTCTTGCAGCTAAACCGATTGGTCTAACCACATCTGGATAATTGTAGAGCATTTCATGGAAGAATGATAATGATTGACTAGTTTCAACTTCATTGGATGATGGAATTGATAATTCAAATCCATCTTCACCAGTATAACCAGATCTGGCCAAATGAACATCACCATCAATACCTGCAATCTTCATAAACTTAGATTGTCCGAAATAGATTTTGGATAAATCTTCATTGGTGAACTTTTGCAAGATTTCTTGAGACTTTGGACCTTGAATGGCTAATAAAGTACTTTCAAAAGTGTTGTGAGTAACCGAATTAAATTGTTCTGCTTCTCCCTTAATAAAATCAATATCCTTACTACGACAACCGGCGTTGGTAACCATATAGTAATCGTCTTCACCATGCTTGGTAATAATACAATCATCAATGACACCACCTTGTTCATTCAATAATACCGATAAACTGAATTCGTTAACTTTCAATAAATCCAAATCAATTGGAGTAATCTTGTGTAATAATGCCTTGGCATCTTTCCCAACAATCTTATGTTGCAACATATGACTAACGTCAAACAAACCGACCTTTGATCTAACCCAATTGTGTGATTCAATGTGACTTTGTTTTCCATATAAGACTGGCATCTCAAAGCCAGCATAAGGCACCATCTTTGCGTTTAAAGCTAAATGAGCTTCATATAATGGGGTTTTTAATAAGTTCTTAGTGGACTTGAATCTGACGGAAGTTCTTAACATTGGAATTGGTGAATATATATTGATAAATAGAATTGAAATACAAAAGAAAGATTACAAGTAGGTTTGAAAATTTTTTTTGATAAAGGTCAAATCGTATCGGTTTTATGGTGTGGAGTATCCTACAGTTATTGTATGTAAAGGGAGAAGAGATTTTTTGACTCGTTTCACTGAAAAGTTTTGTTTTATTGTTCTTTTGTTTTTTTTTACTCTGGGAGAAATACGAAAAGAGAAGTCACGATTCCGTTGATTCTGACTCCGATGATCGCACATGTACAAAATGCCTTACATATAAAAACTTAACTAAACTACTGACAAGAGAACAAAACATCATATAAACTAATAGAATTAGACCCTATTCATTCATCCTCCGAGTCTAAAAACATCCCCGGCATCTACCATCACACCCGCTCGAGCTAAATTGCCCCAGCACAATAAACCACAACAATTATCATCAACACCATTATGATATAGATAGAAAGAGCCAAAACACAATGGCCTAAACCATCAAGCATTTCTTTTCTTTGCTTCTGGTGATAAATTATATGAGCCCCTTCATATCTATGTAATCCCTTTACGTTACTCTCAGTATAAACTTTTTGATTTTGAAACACAATATATTGATCAACGGAAAGTGGTTTATGATTGATATAGAATAGGGTTATTAAAATCCTGGTTGAATTATATATCCAAATGAATGGGATTAATAACCCTGAGAATAACCAGCGCGTTTGCTTTGGGGATTGAAGCTTCCATGATTCACATGAATCGCATTTACATTCGAGGAGATTGACATAATCAAATTGATCTTCTAATGAAGAAAGGGAACTTTCTTCTACCGGGTATTCGGTTAACATGATTTCTCTGTTCTTTTTTTTTGAGAAAGGGTATCTATACTAAAAAGGTTATTCTTGCTCTTGATCGATATTCGTTATTCTAGCAATTCGCATTCTATATATAAATGTACATCCAGCTGAGAACTTGGTTATATTCCCAGTTGAATTGCAACCCATTTGCTGCAAAAAAAAAAAGTTAAACGGAATGCTTCGTTTCTATTTCGGTAGAAAATTGTTTCCGAAAAAATTCCCAAATTGGGAATTGACAATACCATAAATGTTAAACAGGACTATTGCAGTTAATAAACTAGCAATATAGAGACCCTTACTCTAATATACCCCTTTATCTTTTCCTTTTATGAAAGAAGATGGATTTGAGGGGTTTTAATTGAATGTCATTGTATCTAATCTTCACCATATTCTCATGGTAGCGCTTACATCCCACGCTACCAAATTTATGTACCAGTGAAAATATTTAATCGTAAGGGCAATAACGATGTGATTTTACAACAAGATTTGTCAATTTTAAAGTACTAAACTGTAAACCGTCGAGGTTCATCAATGATATGTCAACAATAGACATTAACAGACTATCGGCATCATTACAATCATCAAAGATTAAAGAAAGGAATGACGCACTTAATTTATTAGAAGTCATATCAGTATCTAAATTCAGGTTATCCCTGAAGCAATTCAAAATATTACAACAAGCAATTCTTAAATTAATAGAATATGAAGCACAGGTGTTTCATAACAACAGATCCAACCCAGTAGAAGTAAGATTAAGCAAGGCTGCGTATTACTTACGTTCCATAACTGAGAAATCAATTGAGGATGTCCGAACGAATGTCAAGTACAAGACGTATATTGATTTATGCCTTGATATAATTTCCAAGTTTTACATACAGCAGGACCTATTAGATCCTTGTGCGATTGACTTTTCGAAAACAATTGCAATAAGTATCAATATTCAATACGTCAAGGAACATTTGAATAAACGTGATTGGTTGTTAATTTATCGATTTTTATTGGATTCGCTTGAGAATATATTACATGAGACCGATAATGCAATAGCATTGAGTGGCCAGAATGAGAAATTATTTACTGATATGTTTAATTCACTTCAGATTTTACTACAATGTGATAAATCAATATCCGTGAATTATTTGCAATTATACGATGATACTGAAAATTATTATCGATTACTATCAATATTCGACAAGACAATTCATCTTTTCAAAAAGGAAAGCTTGGTGATCATTATGTTATTTCGAATTGCTAATAAATTAATTATGACCATGTCGACAATAGACTTTAGATTTGTAAATAAACTAATCAAATTCGGCATTAGAGTAATGATTTTCTTTTATCAAACTCAATGGGAGAAGTTACAAGAGCAATTCTTGATATTCTTGAACCTTCCAGCTACTCATAGATTATTGCATTTACACAACTTACCCAAACTAATAGGAGGGAATAGAGACATTTTAAGTGATTTAATTGATTCTGATGAGGATGATGACGAACTAAAATCAAAAGAGAATAGACAAACTGATGATAGTCGAGATGAGGTGCTATTGTATAATATACGAGTTTTGATCCAATATTTAATAACACGATCCATGAATAGCGAATTTGAACTTAAGCCAGATCAAATTGGATTGTTACACAATTGGGATAATGCCCACGGTTGGTTTGAGTTAAGGTCCATATATTTAAAATCGCAAGATTATAAACCATGGTTGCTATTACGTGGGATTGCCAAATTGATGGCGTCATACTTCGAATTGAAGCGAATTTTGCAACAAACTTCAAATGATCCCAATATCAGTGTTGGATCGTTTTCAATCTTAGGACAACCCGCTTCGAATAAAAGACAAAAATTAGGGGTAATTGGAGATTCGTTAATACAATCAAATAATGTACTAGATTTTTGTAATCGTTTGATCCATTCAAAGTCAGCCTCCGATGAAACTCAATCACTAGGATTAAAGTTGATGATTTTCCATTTTGAAGCTTATCAACCAAGAATGGAAAAGAAAAAGCCCAACCAATCATCATCATCGTTATTTTCAGAGTCCAAAACTGCCAGTTACGAGAATGGAGACAATACCTTGATAGATGCAAATCAGACGACCTTTGACTTTTTGGTATCTAATCGCGACGAATGTGATATTGATCGAAATATTTTATTCAAGAATATATTGGGTACATTTGATAATAATAAATTGTCATTTTGGAGTGTTTTAACTGCTAGATCGATGATAAATGATGAGATTAGGTTTGAAGCCCACGAGCCTATAAAACCAAGCTATATTGCACCTATATTGAAGCTCGCATTCTTACTCATAAAGCAAAAGGATACATGTCCCATTGCATGTAATTTAATATTTCTCATATTATACCATCGATCGTTGACTACAAAATTAAACCAACTAGTAGATGATTCTATATTGACACAGTTGGAAACATTGATTGATCTACTGGAAATAAATGGCCCATATCACATTTGTCATGAAAGTTTCCAGTTCTGGTATGCTATGAATAAATTATCGATTGAAGTGAATTTATCCAAGAAGGATTTATTGAGTCAACGTATTCAGGATTGGGTATTGGCGAAATGGGAAATCAGCTTTGTAAATAACATTAATGATGAATTGGTATGCTGTCGATTGGAAGATTTTATACTTTGGTTGTCAGGAAATTCGATCGTTTATAAGGTTGTGGATCGAGCCTACGAACGTTATGAAAGTGGCATAAATGAAGTGATCAATTTTATTGCGAACTATCAAGACTTGGAGGACTTTCTATTATTGCTGAAAGTATCAAATGCAAATATTCATGGTCAAGAAGTTAGTATTCCCAGTATTAGTAAGAGCAATAACCTTGAAATGTTATTGTCTCGTATGGTTTCTACCATCTACAACAATGAGGATTCCAACTGGAAAAACTTCCTTCAGTGGTTATTGTTAACGCTGAGCATATCCCAAGTATTAAGACCTGCTGCGGTTTTCAATGAAACAGTTAAACAGCTCGATTATCAATTCACAATTGGGATGGAGTCTTTGGGACAATTAAACTTGACTGACGATGACGTTATCCAATTAATCAAAATCATAAACAAGTATATTCCAGCCCATTTTCAAGTATCGCAGGTTGCACGCGACAGCTTTATAGCAAACTTTCCTTATCAACAAATATTAGACATGGTGAAGGTTGAAAATTTAGAAGCCGCCAATAGAAAGACTATCCGATCCAATAAGAATAATGCGTTTGAAGGGTTGGATAAGGAATTTGCAGAAGTTAGAGAATCAAGTACGCCTCCATCAAGCGGAACCAGTGATTGTTTGGGAACGATAACCCAACTGACTTATATACGTAATAGAGCAGTAGAAGTACTTGAATTTATTTCTACGCTAGACAATGTTATGAATGTCGAGAAGAAAAACCAATTGATACATATGATTGAATATGCCGAATCTCTATCCAATGAGAATCTTTTACTGGCACTTTTACGTATTTTGGATAAGAACCTTATTGACGAAGATATTGAGAGTAGCAGCATGATTCGGTTGATACGATTACTTGGAGAACGATTACTTTCCGATGAAGAAATTGAAAGAAGTGAATTCGTATTAGTGGTTACTTCGAGATTGTTATCCAGTATTGTCCCATCCCTTGTCAATAGTTCAGATGCATCATTGTCGAAGGATTGCTATGACATTTGTAATTGGCTAATTCAATGTGGGACCAAAGAACTTATATTAACGGAATTCTCTTTGATTGAATATTGCACGTTTTTGATAAATTTTTTAATTTATAATGATGAGAAAGTGATTTCTAACCATGATTTAAGATCCAACTTGTTTGCAAAGTTCGCCAAATCAACCAATAATATCAAGTTTCATTTAACAGAAGCATTTGTAAAGTTGTTGCAAGCATCGCCAGCAAACAAACAAGCAATGATTTACAATGAATTATTTCAGAGATTTGCTGATCCTCAACAATCAGTAGAAACAGGTGGAACATATGCTATATTTTTCACGAAGCTATCGCAGGCGTCATCTCAGATTTTGTATTCATCGATATTCAACCTATTGGAATGTTCCAGGTTCCCATTTTTTATTCCATACTTGGAAGTATGTCTTGCACAATTTTGTGAAATTATGAAACTCGATAACCCCCAAGATTTGTTCAAATCTATGAAATTCGAAATTTTGAGATGTTGGTGGCAGTATGACGCAATTCATCAATTCCCCTTTGCATTGTTTGGATATCTGGATATTCAATCATTTTATAGAGATAATTATCGCGAATTGGTCTCGGTTGCATTATCCACCAAAGTCTCGCGAAATGGTCGGAAATCGATTGGTGAATTTATCGATCAATTGGCCAATCTTAGACATAGTGATAGCAAAACTCTTGTTAGAGAAAGTTTGTCGCTCATAGTACCACTTGCGTATACCAAAGAAGGAATTAGAAATGAGATATTTGATATTATTTTGGATTATTTACAAGAGAGCCTCAAGTCAGAATTCAAGAACAAATTGTCCATGCTCGTGCTTGAAATCATTAAAGTCACTGATATATCAAAGGAAAGTAATTTGCGTGATTCATTCGCGGGAAATGAGTTGGCCGCTTTATTGGTTTCAGATGATGCGAGTTTGGTTATCGAAAAGCCAGGAGAACTTATGATATCGTTTCATGCTAGTGTTGAATTGTTGAGAAAGTTGGTCTTGAAGTACTCAAATTCGGAAGCCGAATTTTGGAGTGCTAAACAGGTATACTTTTTACTTAGAAGGGTATCAATTTTATTCAACTATACATACGCCGAAGATCAAAAGATTTTATTATTACGAAAGTTCAAGTTTATATTAATCATGACGGGGAAGGCTGTTATTAATTTTGAAATATGCCGATTGATTGTGGACCTGGTTTGTCCATTTTTGAAAATTGAGAGAATGGCACCTGATGTTGTTTTAATATTATTATATTTGAAGAATTTATATTATCACCAATATGATTTGGACAGGTCGGTGACGTTGGTTGTGAAACTCATGGAATCATTATTTCTATTGACGAAATGCGGAACAGAGTTTTATCAATTGACAGATTATTTGAATCATTTTATATCCAAGATTGATGGTAGACAATCGCTTCTGGATATTCTAACTTGTGCAAACGATAGATTACAAGGAAGGCAAATTAGTTTGACTTCTTTAGACGTCGAAAATTGTCTAAGTGAATTGCATGAAGGAGTTGAAGAAATGATAGTTTTACGATTGATTTCGAGATTATTTGACCATGTGGAGCTATTGAACCACCGGGGAAACAACAGGGATATAGTTGAGTTATTCTTGAGGGTGAAGCGAACCGACTTGACTAGCTTTTCAAGAACTTTTAAATTGTGGATTTCAGATTACCTTTCCCGGTTTTATTTGAATGGAGGAGTAGGAGAAAGTATCGAGGGGTTTAATATCAGAGAGTATAAAGGAATCCCAATTGACCATTTTGATGACGGAATCAAAAATTTCGATTTTGCATTCAGGAAAGTGATGGAATATACTAGTTCAGACGATGCTGAAGCAGCCGCATGCGCTGAGTCTATTCTTGGAGTATTGATTGGTATGTTTAATGGAAACAAGAGAGATATTTTGAAGGATTTAACATTTAAGCCTATTTATAATGAACATGTTGATAGCATTTTGGTAATTGACTTCCATACGTGTGTTCTTTTAAATGATAGACTAAATGTTGATTATTTGGGAGATAGCCTAGGTGACTTGATTGATAATTTTGGGCAATTGTTGCATTCAGAGTTGAACATATGGACAACACGTTTGTATCTTGCTATCCTACAAGAGTTGGTACCTTACTCGAACGTTGCGCGTTTGTTGATTACATTTGTAATCAATGTTCCCAACTTTGCACAAGATGTGTTACCAGAATTGATCTGTTTGTATTTGGCGTTAAAGAAGCAAGCAGGCGAAGGCAAGGTTGTGTCACTCTTGACTGAATTTCTAAATTCTAAGAAATCAGATAGCGCAACCAGTCGAATATTTATTAGGGTGATTTCATTGCTTAGAATTGGTGCCAAGAAAGGAATGTCCTCATTCTCAACCGTTTCCCGGAAGGTTGACCTTCTTTCGTATTATAACTTAGCTGCGGAGAACAGACTCTTTAAGACCGCAATGATGCTTTTCGAAGATGCCATTGATTGGGACGATACTCAGAAATCTCTCATGGATAATTATGATACGTTGAAGCGCGTATACGAATCAATTGACGACAAGGACTTGTTATATGGATTACCGGAGAAGACCACTTTAGAGTATGCAATTTCCATGACGTATAGTCTTGGTCATTCATCAGAGCAACTCGAGTACAGCTGTGGTGCATTCGATACAGATGTTGTACTAGAAGGGGAGTGCAAAAATACTGATATTTTGAAATCGATGTCGGCTACTGGTCTATTGGGTTTGTCTCGTCTCGTAAAGAAATCGATGGATGTCAGTTCGAATGACCTGAGACCTTATGAATGGTGTTGGAAATTGTCAAAATGGGATCTTCCTGCAACAGGTAGAAGCTGCGATGAAAATGAAGTTATATACAATACAATGAAACAGATACATGATTACCCATTACAAGC
Organism: Hemisphaericaspora xylanilytica; assembly: GCA_030563365.1. Lineage (NCBI taxonomy): Eukaryota > Fungi > Ascomycota > Pichiomycetes > Serinales > Debaryomycetaceae > Hemisphaericaspora > Hemisphaericaspora xylanilytica. Next base: position 82,838 of record JAKUCC010000001.1, on the reverse strand, counting down.
AGAGGATTCGTGTCAGACCGCGCTTTTGAATATACTTGACAAGCATCCTTCTGGATTTGATGACAATTTAAGCGTGAAAGAGTTTAAGGAGAACGGTATCAGCTGGTTGAAGACCATGGCGGTCGTTCATTCTGTGTCTGATGTTTTTCTTTTCAAGGGTGAGAACATAAGCGACCTCCTTGTTCCATTTAACAACTCTACAAGTTGGCTTGAAGAAGCTGAGATAGGGTTGAGTGAAAATATTCTTTTAGCTAGGAAAGCGGCATTTCAATTGCTAAATGAGGAACCACAAGCATCCAAGTTCCCGAAAGAATCTCTCTGGATTGGGGTCCTAAATACTCTAGTTCGATATAACAATATCACTAGGATCTGCGGACAGCTGCAGAAAATGATATCATCTACGATGTTGATTGATCGAATTTGTTCGTCAAAGTTTGCGGGGTCATCTGAACAAATCAAGCATGCTGTCAAGAATCTATCGTTATTTCAAACTGCGCAAACTCTTTGGACACAAGGTAAGTCGGGCGTTCCGGTTCTAATTTTGAAGGAATTGTATAATGCAATTGGCGGCTCGGTACATTTGTTGGAGGTTGATAAATGTTTGGTGCGTGCAATGATGATCATTTGGATGTGTGAATCGCGTGAGGAGTTATCTTCGAGTATAATGGAAAAGTATGTCTTACCAACTGCAGAAATGGCGTTACTGATCGAGGATCTTGACCGACAATCGAAGGTTTTCCGTCTTTTGGCCCACTTTTGTGAGCTCCAGTACAAATCTCACACCCTCGACGAACAAATTGATAAGCTCTCTAAGCGAGTCACGGGGAAGAAGAAGGAAATTGAGGAAATTAAAGCTCATTATGGCAAAGCTTCCGCCACTGATGAAGAAAAAGTTGCGGCAAAAAAGTATTATGCAAAGTTGAAAACTCAGTATATGTTGGAGGACAAGGATTTGAATTCATTGGTAAGAAGCAGGGAAACGTTCTCAAACAAAGCCGTCGAATATTATTTAAGAAGTATATTGGTCAATGATTATGTTGAAGAAGATTTAGATAAGTTTTTTGCCTTGTGGTTAGAACAATCCACCAATGAGCAGTTAAACGCACATATTCATAATGAAATTTTAGCATTAGCAAGTTATAAATTCATTAGTTGGGGTACACAGTTGGTTTCAAGACTAACCAAGGATTCAAGCGAGTTTCAAATCATATTAAAGGAATTAATTCTCCGGATGTCGATTGATCATCCTCACCATGTATTGTATCTCCTTATTTCCTTAAGAAAACATCGAAAGACTGCAGAAAAACAGGCGAATGCTGGGTTAATCCACAAATGTATGGAGGCAGACGTCATTTGGGATGAATTGCTATCAGCAAATTATTCATTTGTGGAGTCTACGTTGGTGCCTGTTGAAAGATTTAGTGAAGAATGTATCCAACTTGCAGAATTTAAACCTCGAGGGAAAACAATCAATATCGAAAAGTTGAGCACAGCTAAATATTGGTTGAATGAATTACCACCAATTCCACCTCCTACCATGATTTTACCCGTCGATCATACATTGAAATACAATAAAATTGCTACTTTGGAGAGAATAGAGCCCAAGATTTCTGTGGCCACTTCTGGATTAAGTTTACCAAAGATTGCAACGTTTATTCTCTCGGATGGATCGGAGCATCGAATGTTACTTAAGCATGGTACGGATGATTTGCGACAGGATTCAATCATGCAGCAAGTTTTTAACAAAGTGAACAACATTTTCTTCAGAGATAAAGAATGTAAGATTCGAAATTTGAGGATACGCACTTATAATGCAATTCCACTTGGTCCTCGATCGGGTATTATAGAATTCGTACCTAATTCACATGCGTTAATAGACATCCTAAAACCCTATCATGAACTTCATGATCAACTAGGGTTTTCAGAGGCCAGAGAGAAGATGAAGAATTGTCAATCTCAAGATAAATCTGTTCGGGTTCGGGAATATCTTAAGATATGCACTAAGGTTAAACCTGTTTTAAGAGTATTTTTTGAACAGAATTTTCTCACTGCCGATCGTTGGTTTGAGAGTAGAATAAAATATACCCATGGTGTGGGGACGACATCGATAGTCGGGTATATGTTGGGATTAGGAGACAGACATTGTAACAATATTCTTTTGGACAAACATTCAGGTGAGCCGATTCATATTGATTTTGGTGTTGCATTTGATCAAGGGAAAAATCTTGCTGTTCCTGAGACCGTGCCCTTCAGGTTGACGCGTGATATGGTTGATGGATTTGGTGTGTCTGGAGTAGAGGGTGTTTTTAAAAAGTCATGTGAAAACACCTTTCGAGTGTTAAGAGACAACAAAGATCACATTATTTCAATTTTGGATGTTTTGCGATGGGATCCCTTGTATTCATGGACTTTGTCTCCGATCAGAAAGAAGCGATTACAAACGGAAGAAACAACAATTGGAATTCTCACTGAAGAAGATGGCTCAGAAGCTGGTAGGGCAATACTTTTGGTTTCTGATAAGCTAACCGCAGGAGGATTGAGCGTTGAGGCAGCGGTACGAGAATTGGTTCAGGAAGCTACGAGTCCGAATAATTTGGCCATGATTTATTTTGGGTGGTCACCATTTTACTAAGATTCATATATTATATTAGATGTTGTAATATACGTAAGACATAGCATTAATGTTTGTTACCAAGAACAGGAAGATTGAGCGAAGGAAGAACTACGTACGTGTTCTTTTTGTTGGCAACGATAGTATACATAACGTACCATGCACACACACCACTGATCACAAAAGTGACACCACCTGCAATTTTGGTTGCATGATTACCCGTGAAAGCATTAACCGCGATTAATAATAATGTAAGGTCTAAAGTTAAAAGCATCACCAACATTGGAATAGTACTTTTAAGAACAGCCAATGTGGCAACCGTCGTAAGCAAAAACCACCCTAACATCATGAAACCCACAGCATTACCAAGTTGTTCTGGTGCTTCAGCATATGCAGCGGCAATACCAAAAGATGGGAAAAAGATCAGAGAATATGAAAGGAAGAATGCACCTAAACTGACAAACAAAGTAGCATTAAATGTTTCACCGTTGGCCATTTCCCATATACCAGCTAGGAATTCAATGATACCACCATGACTAAAAGTAAGCGACAAAACAACGCTTGAGATCTCAACACCACCGGCTTCGGTAAGGTAGAGGCCAAAAACAAAGGCACACATACCAAAGGCAGATAACCCAAGAGCGGCAGCATTTCCATATTCATGTCTGGCAGTTGGCCATACCAATTTGTGACGCTCAAACTTGTGTCCGCCCAAAATTATAAATTCATTGTTATCCCCGGCATATTCAACTCTGCTAACTCCATTGGATCCTTCGACAGATTCTGCTTTACTAGATGTAGTTGATTCGCTTGCCATTTTGATTGATATAGTTTTCTATAGAAGTATGATCAAAATTGAGCATGGCTGTCGAATTACTTGCATTTTATACGAAAGGTACTCAACATGGTCCCCCGGCTTCATTTTGCAATTCGACGCTTAAATTGTTGCACCATTTTACAACTTTAAGTTTTCAATAAATCCCGCTTCTATTTTTATGACCTTTCCCACAGAATGGGCCTACATTTCTTTTACAACCGATTGCCAATGCTATATAGAAAAGTTTATCCCTGGTTGGAGAAGCAATATATACTCTGACCATTCCCAGTGGTTGCATGATTGTGCAGCTTTCCCGAATTTGGAACAAAATATAACAATGGCCGCGCAGCCGAAAAAATAACCTACATACTACGCACGCCGTGCATTAAACTCGTAAGCAGTCTTCCTACTCCGACACAGAGAGACTTCGCCTTTCCTCTGGGTGTATTGTGAATCCAACGAAACCACACCAAACTGTTGTTCCTCTATATTTGTTCTAGTTAATCCCTACACTCAAGGGACACTTGATTGTAAGTGTTCTTCAAGAGCTAAATCAATGAAATGAGAAGGGTTCGTGTATGAAAAACTTTATGTCCCAAATAAGTATGTAATGTCCGGCACGGCGGAAGTAGTGCATTTTTGCATTTTCTGGGGTGCTGTGCATGACGAACTAAAATTTGCCAACATAAATAATAAGCAATCAATTATCATTATCCAATGAAAAATACAAAAACTTATCTGAGAGCACAACGGGAGAGAAACACGCATGAAAACTCAACGATAGGATTTTAGATTGAAGATTCCTTCTGAACCTTACACTATACTCATCTGCAAGTATCCTTAATATCGGAGTGTGGTTTCGGGTGGTGCTGACCTGATCAACCCCTTTGCTTAGGTATTGAGAATTTCTACAATCTTTAGTTTTTTGTCTTCTTACTCGTCAGTGAATTGACGACCGGGAGAAATACAAGAAAATTAGCGTAGATTATTAAACACGGACCACGACCGTAGTCCTAATTCGTCATAATCAATGTCCTAATAGGTCATGCGTCGTTCAAAAAGGAAGAAAACATTTCCTGATTTGATTGCAGGTAGGATGTCGTAGAAGCACCCCGAGAACCTCATTCCACGGTTGAGTCTCTTCGACTCATTGTATACTATTATTTAACATACACTAAGACTACAAGTTCAATGTTTCTTGGTGATTGGGTTTCCAAAAGCAGGGATTAACACCCGAATAGGGGATCATATATATACCAATCGCTGAACTATACTTGACAGTCACACGCTTACTGGTTGGGAAGGTTAATGTGCGTCTGTCCTCAGTTCTACATTTTGTTGGGCTACTCCGTCAAAACAAATCACCTCACAAGCATCCCCCAATCTGAACAATTCTATGACATAAAAGTTCCATGAGAACTTGCCATGACAATAGAGCTTGTTAGCGTAGTTTGGGTTGAGAGATGTTAAGGCAAGGGATATGCCCCTTCTGAATTATGCGAATTCTTTCGACCTATTTATATTGTATTGAGCTCTCGAGAATACACGGAGTACGACAATTAGACCCGATTCGGATCGGCGATCCAAGATAAAGTTAAAGACATAGTTCCCAGGTCCATGAAAGTGTTCCGAATGTTCATTCAATCTGTACATACTTTATGAGGGATAATTGGTGGCACAGAAACACAACATCTCGTTACTGAGTAGCCTGAGAATCACCTGAGAAATTTGTACGAACACTAAATACATTACCCATGTTTGGTCACGCTGTTCAAACCCGTTTCCTTCGATGCTCTTGGCGAAAAAGAGGTCACAAATACATCGGTTTGTATTGCACGATTTTTCGGAAAAGCATCGAACCAGCGAGGATCAAACGGCAGCAGAGTCAGAAAGTTCTCGTCCATCTGTTCATGTTAGATTGCTGCTTAACATAGCAAAATGGACCTGTAGAAATAGCATATTAGACAAAGGTACCAAGTAAAGAAGGTTAAACAAAATGCTTTTAAATAGGCCTAAGCGCGCTTGAAAGGTGTAAGTGTATACCAAAATTAAACATCAGATCGTTGTATCATCGAGAATTTCAATTCTTGGTCCTCCAATGGATGAAGTTCTATTTCTTGGTATCTTCTACGTCGATATGGAAACATTACCAGACTTTGCAATTTTCAGAAACGCATTGAAAGATTCGATTCCTTTTTAAGAAGTCGTTCGTTAAAAAGGATGCTGTGATCGGATAAGTCTATGGACCCCATTAGATCCGATAATATACTCCACAGTATGTGGCGAGAGCTCTCAAAGATTGTCTTTGGCAAATACCCTTAATAATGGTAATTCGGATCTTGACCGGCAAGGAAATCGGAAGATCTTCCGAATTGTGGCTTTCTCGATCAACCTTCCATGATCCATTAAAAGGACTCCGTCTTCTTTCCCAAATCTTCTTGATTACGATACATCATCAGGGGAGTGACGAATTCTCTATCGCTTACAAGGCACTGGTATTCACTAAGTAGAGTGCACCAATCATAACCAGGGAAAAGCTATTCGGGTTCGCCGTAGAGATTACCATAACACGGGGAACATTCTCTTATCAGAATCACCAAAAAAACAATCAAGTCAAACAAAACAATGGAGGGCACTAACGTGTCAACATCGCACGAGAGGAAGCCACAATGCTTACTAATGAACAAACCTCCACAGCAATCTAGCAATTACCATATAATGAGTCATTTGGATCGCAACTCCTATAAATTATTCACCAGTCCCATAGAAACCTCCTAATAAACCAAGATTTGTATTGAATCCCAAATCATCATGACTTTAACTCTCTATACTGCCCCAACCGGGAACGGGAATAAACCAAAAATCTTGCTCAGTCTTTTAAATGTCAAGTATACCCTCCATTTATTCCCATGGCCAACTCCAGAAATTAAGAAGGAATGGTACTTGAAAATCAATCCCAATGGTCTTATTCCCCTGATTGTTGATGGTGATGTCACTCTTTATGAGTCAAATGCTATCTTGCTTTATATTGCTGAAACCTATGACAAGGAAGGGAAGTTTAGTTACAAGCTTGATAAAAATCCCATTGAATATTGGCAACAAGTTCAATGGTTATTTTTCCAAAGTACTCAGTATACGGCTGCTTGGAGATCATTGATTGCGTTAATTTTCTCCAATAGCACGAACGAGGAGGATTTTAAGAAAGCCCTCGATGGTTACGATAAGGTTTATGCGGTTTTAGAAGATCAATTGAAGAAGAGTAAGAATATTGTTGGTGAGAAATTTTCAATTGCTGATGTCGTGCTTGTTGCTGCGCATCATCGGTTGCTTGGTGTTACGGTGGGTACAGAATATGAGTATAAGCACTTTGAGAACAAATTCCCCGTGTTCCATCAGTGGTATCAAAATAGCCTGGCGATTCCGGGAGTTTCCGAGGCTTTGAATAAGGAAAGTGCTTATGTAGTGCATTGACTGGTTAAAGCGTGAGGGAATACGACTGATTGATGTTAGCGCAGGTGTATAAGTTGTTTCACCAAGTTTGTAGTATTTTTATTTCAAAACCATTTGCGAACTTTATTTTTGTTAGGGTTCTTTACAGTTAGCCTGAAGAATGTGAAATATAAGGTGATTAAGCTCAGCACTAATTTGAATTCATCATGTAGAGTAAGCTCGACCACATTGGAGAATGCTTCTTCCCAGAGATGTTGCTAGAAGTTTTGAGAGGTAAATGAGTACATCTACTTGTTTAGTTGATTTCGATGTCAACTGGATAATCTTGTACAATATCAGAATATACAATGTAAAAAGTATTAAATAAAGCTGCATGGTCGAAATGTTAGATATGCAATTGGTTGTTAAGAATGTGTACTTTCCAACGATTTACCACCTGGCATTGGCATGGCTTTGAATTGAAAGTAACTATTCTGTTTTGTGGTGATCCCAGCAAAGCAAGTGTATCCGGCACACAATGAACTTGTAATGAGCATTATACCACTTGTGTAAAAACAACCGCGGAGTCTAGCCATAAATGCAATGGATAATAGAATGAATCCGAAATCCAACGAAATTAACATAATCACAAACGGAATGGTAGATTTCAAATTTAGTGAAACTAACATGGCTGTAAATATACACCATCCAATCAAATACAACCCAACTGCATTTCCAAACTGTCTGGGCTGGCCAACGTATGCATTCATTATTCCAAACGCATCTAAAGATATGGCTGCAAATGAAAGCCAAAATGAACCATAGCTAACAAACATAGTACCAGCAAGACAATTCCCACTGACAAGTTCCCATGCCCCAGCAAGGAATTGTATAATGCCTCCATAAAAAACAGCCATTGATAAAATTAAATTGGGTCTTCGGATTCCCATTGCTCCAGCAAGGAATAGCCCGAGGGTAAAAGTTGTGATTGAATATGCAGCTAGAGCGAGTGCTGATGGATTCCCAAACTTGTGCGTGCGAGGTGGTGGGATTTTCGGTTGTAGTGTCACTTCAAATGAGTTGTGTGAATCTGAAGTGTTCAGTGGCTGACTTGTGGCTGAAATGTGGCTAGTGGACCTGGAGATTAGTTCAGATGGAGATTTTGATCCTTGTAAGGTCTCTTGATGTGCATACAGGATAGTTCCTGGCCCCGGTCCTGGACTCGATGACATAGGTTATATGGAAATGCTATTATTGGGTGCCGTTTTGACAGGTAGGATTGATATTGTGGAGAGGTGAAAAATAGTGTCCCTTGGCTGTTTATATCTGAAAATCAAAAGTATCGTTGTGTGTGGGCGTTGCAGTTTCCTTGCCATCAAAGAGGGGTGTAATGCCCCTTCTATTCAGTTACCCAACGTGCTGATAACAAGAACTTCAAGTACGATAACCCCCGTAAAGGCAAGAACAATCTATGAAGAACAACACGTCGATACATAGACTCAAAATGCAAGCTCTAGCCTCTATGTAAGAAAATGGACATTTGTTGGTAAATTTGTTGGGTTTATAAATCTGTTGAAAGTTAGCATAGGCCATTCTCCTGCTATGGTGGCGTGCAATTAGCTCAACAAATACTCGTAGTCGAGGCTTTAGATACTACTAATCCTTCCTTGGATTTGCATCTGAATTTACTCACCCCAGTGATTTTTCCTTCTTTGGTTCACTTTCGTGAAACTGAAGCTTTTCTGAATATTTCGGGGCAGGGGTAATCGTGATACAATCTTCTCTGAAATAAATACCAGATAATGAACTTTAATGTAAAGGGATGGAGATATGAAGGTGCAATGATTCATCCATTTATATTCAACCGTTTTCCTTGGGTTACCTTTGAGCCGGTGGGATCATCGTGTGTTCGTGAGTTAGTCGTTGCGTGATAACTGGTATCTCTCTCATTGATTCCCTACCAATTACCACTCATTCTTTAACAAACGAGAGCCTAAGATTGTTAATCAAACAGAATCTCATTATTCCTTGGTTGCAACACCGTACCTATCTGTTGTATTGTTTACTAGTCGTTTATGCAGTCTCATGGAATACCCCGAAAAAAAAGCTCGGTTGTATGATGTCATTGTTTGGAGGGGAGTGAGCAATCCCATCGAGACATAAATAAACACACAAGAACCGCGAGATTGGTTCCACTTTATGTCAGTTTAATCAACCTAGTATGTCATCGATTGATAGCCATGAGAAGGATCCATTACCGGGCACAATTGTTAAAATTCCACTATATATAGAAGATAAATCCAGTGGAGAAACCATAAAACAATGCCAATTATGGCTTCATGTTTCGAAAGCAGAATTTCAACCAAGCAATGATCCTCAATTTAGCAATATATCAATTACTGCCGTCTATCAGGATGGGTACTTCCATACTGTTGTTACAAAATCCAATCTATCCAAACTATTCAGAAGCAATGCCAGTGTGAATATTGAACCAGAAGATTATTATCATGTATTTATTAATTTATTTCCGCTTGACTTGGAGGGTCTAATTGAAAGTTTTGAGTCGGAAGGAGATCATAAACGATTGAAACTAAGTGCAAAGTTGTTGGCAAATAAGAGTGATTATGACGAAAATGGTGAGCTCTTGGATTTGGAAGATGAGGATCCCAATAAGACAAGTATAACGATTATGATAAAGACTGATGCGAAGTTATCCGTTACTGTAGGATCATTTGAACTTAAGGCTATTGAATTTGAAAAACAAGAGCATTTACAGGACGAAAGTGATCTTTTCAATTGGTTGGATGTATATAATTTCCAGAATCAAGCACTTCTTGATTCTCTACAAGCGAGCAAACTCAAGATTGAGAAGTTGAAAGATGAGAATTATTTATTAGAGAATAACTATAACGAATCTAAGAATGATTTCAAGAATATAATTGTTGATATGGAACTGAGGTTTTACCAAGTTTTGGATTCAAAGAAAGATTTGATTTGGGACTTGACCAAGAATCGACATCCTAAGGATAAATTGGAAAATCTAAATCAAGATTTTCTTGATAATGAAGGTAAATTGAATGTGATAAATAGAGAAGAAATCCCAAGTGTAGTAGATTCAAAATATGAGAAGAAGAGAAAGGCTAGTACTTCAAAGAAAGGTGTGTCTAAGAAACGGAAAACAAGAAAGACAAAACCCGTAAAGGGTAAGGAGTCGAAACTGATTGAGAGCGAAGAGAGGTCTTCGCAAGAACATACAAGCGACGATGGTCATGATGAATATGGTTCCACGGAAGAAGCTCCACCTGCTGCAAGAACCAGGCATAGAATTGGCAAGGTTGAGACATCAGATAACGAAGAAACGTTCCCTTCCAAGGTTCGTGGCACGAAACATGAAGATGACGTGATGGGATCGTCGGACGAAGAGTTGAAGGTTGAACAATCAGAACCTCGGCGAGCGAATCATACCGTAGTGAAAGAGGAACCAGACTCTCATCCGCTAGGAGAAGATTTGGGTGAGACTTCTGAACGTCAAGCTCCGAAGAGATCCTTCCGAGAGAGAGCGTCTTCGCAACCAAAAATAAAACTGGAGAAGGACTTGCTGTATTCCATACCTCTTCGAAGTGACCGAGAAATTGTGAATTCTGTATTTCAGGGTAATGAGGATGACGAGCATGAGCAAGAAGAGAGCAAACAAACAAATGGTGCGACCGAAGATGAATCGAATCAAGATAGTTATAATGAGGAAGAAGATGCGAACGCACCACTTACAGATCATGATGGTGACGATGAGGAAGAAGATGAATCAGCTGTGCATAACGCGGATGATGACGCGCAAGATACCCTGCAAGATACTCAACCACTTGGTGGCAAAAACAATGGGAGCCAAAATTCCAGTGTTATTGAGGATAGCTTGCATGATAACAAAGAAGAAGATTCCATAAACGCGCGCTCTCAAAAGAATGCCGACGAAGAAACCGATTATAGTTCATCATCCGAGGATGGTAATGATGAACTGATCACAAACTCTTCATCCAAGCCAATGGGAAAACATGATAGTAAAATCAAAAGCCAAACACCAATGAGTCAACATGATCATGAGACTGACTACAGCTCTGATGATTGAGAATCGGATGATCGGCCTGGTTATGCAGGATGGAACATCCAAACTTCAATATTAATTTTGAAGTTGCTCAAGTGACTATCAAAGGGAGAAGACGGAATAAAAAAAAAAATTTTCTGTTGGTGAGACAAGGAGATAGAGAGAGGCATCAATTTAGAAAGTAAAAAAAAAAACCTAATCACGTGACAAGAACAGAAGGGAAGCAAAAAAAAAGAATTGGGAGAGTGAGTGAGTGAGTGAGTGAGTGGGAAGTGCGACTGAGAAGGAAACAGAGAAGAAAGAAGATCAACTGGATTTCTTTTTCTCAATTGATCCCATCAATCTTTTCCTTGTCAATTCAACCCAAAAGTATCAGGTTATCAAAGGCATATAACTACCCTATACTTACCAAAGTCATAATTATCTCCACCAACACCCCCAACAATTGTTTTTACCAAGGTAGAAATTTATATTTGTTTAAGTTCACACGCCAAGAAAGAGAATAGTCCTTCATAGAGTCCATCACCATCGCTCTCTTTTTTGAACCACCATCAATTTTTTTTTTTTCATTTGTGTTCCCCTTCAAACAACCAAATTTTTTTGGAATTCGTTTGCTCTCCCAACCACTGAAACTTTCAACAAGATAGTCAAATAAGAAGACATTGCTTATAAAGGGAAGCCGTTCCAGAGTATCATTCACACAGTTCATTTTTTGCCATTTTTTATTTTATTGGTTGTTTTTAATTTGCAAAGGTATTCCAACCCCACAGGTTTTTTTATTTTAGTTCTATTAAGAAGCATTAACAAGAAGGTGTTTTACGATCTAGACTTTATTTCAGTTTTATTTTGGAACCATTATACATTATTTCATATATTGAATTCATAGAGAGATCATCTGGTTTTATTTTGATTTCATCCATTCATTCATTCATTCATTCATTCATACAACTTTTACTACAATAACTTTTATATTTCACTTACAGAGGTTGTTTTATTTCTTTAATTTTGGTGCATTTATTATTCATTTCAAAGGCCTATATATTATTTATTTCCAAATCTGATTCACGCTATTAAAGAAATTATGTCGTACTACGATCCATATCAAGGTATTCCTCAACAATACATGTCCCAACCATATTATCCACAATACTATCCTCAACAACAGGATGACCAAAATATAGTACAGAATGCGCCAGCTGTTGATACCAATCCAGTGTCGTTTGACCAATATCCTCAATATCAAAACGATGCTCAATTCAACAATTTCGGAAGTAATGCTATGGATGCTCAAGGAAGCATTGTGTCCAGTATTAACACTACCAATGAATTTTACAACGAAGATGGCGCTTACGTTGCTCCTAACAATAACGGAACCTTTCAAAGCAAATCAAATTTGATCAACCCAAGTATTTCGCAAGCAGGACAATTTGCTTCTGGAGCAGCTAGCCAAGGTAATTTGACAAATGGTGGAAATGGCATTCAACCACAAGCACCGCAATTCCAAAGTGAACCGGTTTTTAATCAACAGGGAAACAATGGTTCTCAAAATTCAGTTGCACCTTCAAGAACTGTCTATTTGGGAAACATTCCATCTGATATCCAACCAAATGAATTATTGGATTATGTTAGATCGGGTATCCTTGAAAGCGTTCGAATTTTACCAGCAAAGAATTGCGCATTTATTTCATTTGTTGATCACCAATCAGCATTATTATTTCATTCCGATTGTATTTTGAAGAAATTGAACATCAAAGGACATGATATACGTATTGGGTGGGGTAAGAATAGTCCAATCTTGCCAGCAGTTATGGAGGCGATTCAACGTGATGGTGCAACCAGAAATGTTTATTTAGGTAATTTGAACAATCCAACCAATGGTGAAATTATTACGGAAACGGAATTGAGAGAAGATTTGTCTTGTTATGGAGTTATTGATTGTATCAAGATCATTCCTGAAAAGGGGATTGCATTCATTCACTTTTTGTCTATATTAAGTGCTATTAGATGTGTTGCCAACTTGCCATTGAAGGAAAAGTATTTAGATAAGAAGTGCTTTTATGGGAAGGATAGATGTGCGTTTATTACCAAGACGCAACAACATAATGCTGCTCAATATTTAGGTTTGGCTCCAGGGATGGAACATATTGTTACTGCTGCTGATCGTGAATTTATTTCTTCGGCGTTAGTGCAACAGTCGGCTGCAGCTGCCCAAATTGCTACTCAAGCGGGTGGTGCTAATAATTTGGGTAATCGTACTGTTTATTTGGGTAATTTGCATCAAGATTCTTCTGTGGAAGAGATCTGCAATGTTGTAAGAGGTGGATTATTACAAAGCATTAGATTCTTAAAGGAAAGACATGTTTGTTTTATCACTTTTATTGATCCTATTGCGGCAGCCCAATTTTTTGCCATGTGCCAATTACACGGTTTGACAATTCATAATAGAAGAATAAAGGTTGGCTGGGGTAAGCATTCAGGACCGTTATCTAATGCATTATCATTGGCAGTTTCCAATGGTGCTTCCAGAAATATTTATATTGGTAATATTACTGATTTTGATTATTATAATCCTCAAAAATTGAGAGATGATTTTGGTAAATTTGGTGATATTGAACAAATTAATTATTTGGAAGAAAAGAATTGTGCATTTATTAACTTTGTTAATATTGCCAATGCTATTAAGGCAATTGATGGAATTAAATCATTTGATGATTATAAGAACTTGAAGATTAATTTTGGTAAAGATAGATGTGGTAATTTACCTAGACAATTTCAAAATCAAACTAATGTTCAACAACAGAGATTAAGTGGATTAGACAATAGTTCAGCCAATTCATTCTCTGATGGGGATTTCAATACTGGTGATGATGGGTCTCTTGGCCAACAACAGCAACCACGACCAGGCTCAACCATTATTGATGGAGAACTTTAGGGAAGTGTTCCATTTTGAGTTTTTGCAAATTCCTCCAATAATTCCTTTCGGTTCAACTTATATCATTAACACATCCAACCGATTCTAGTTTTATTTCAGTTTGGGTATTTTTGGTTTTGTTCATTTGGGGTTTTTACATTTATTACTATTATTATTATTATTATTGTTATTATTGTTTCTATATTATATTTATTTTGCTACACCCGTTCAGTGTTTTGTTTCATCTATGTCGACAGTATTACTATAATTTAATCCCATTCATTTTATTTTTTGGAGAGATCGATGGTATGGTGAAGAGGTGTAGGGGGAAGTTTAAATTACCATACACCCCCTTTAGATGACTACATCTATTTGTTGAGTTTCTACAAAGTAAATCCATTCAAATTCCAAATTTTTTCATAACCTTCTGTATATAAATCATGTATGAACAATATTATATCAATGGGATTACTTTAATGAATATCATCATAAACATAAACACGACAGCCAATCCAATTGCGATTTTAATCAAAAACACCAACCCGATCTTGCCCCCAGTTTTATTCTCGAGATAATGCGTCAAATTGCGATCAATAATCTTAAACAAATTGGCATTCTTGAGCATATTCTCATTAGTCTGCTCCAAGAGGGATAAATCCTCCCCGAGGATTTTTGCACTAAACTTCACGGCGCTGGTCTTTAACGAGGTGGTTAATTCCGATAATTCATTCATGATATCCTGTTGGATTGATTCATGATATTCATTGACTTTCGCCGCCATGTCGTTATTATTCTGGCCTTCGGAATCGAGTAATGATGTAGTTTTCCCGCCTGCCAATAATCGTTTACGTAATGACGATAGGTCTTCTTGTGGGACGACCGGTGGGACATTGTCGGATTGTTGTTGGGCTGGATCGGGGATTGGGGGGGTGGATGACGGGGGTGTTGGTGGTGGGGCGTTTTGCGATTCGAATTGCGATATTAGTTTTGAGTTTACGTAGATTTTTTCATCGAGGATTGAGATATATAGGTGATTTAATCGTTTATGAAGGTCATGATAGGATTTGTTGTGTTTGTGTTTATCCAATTCGAGGTCTAAGTTGTTTAGACTTTGTTTTATTTGTTGGAGTTTGAATTGGTTTATATATGGTGATTTTGGTATTGGGTAGGGATCGGATTGTTGTTGTCTAAATGTGAGGAGATCGGGGATGTTTAGGGATTCGATCTCTTGTGTATAGTTGTCGAGTATTGATTCTATTGCTCGTATTGATACGTTCGACATGGTGATTGATGATATCTGATTGATGTGGGTTTGGGTTGATTGTAGCTACGAAAAAAAGTTGAGGTGTTTAGATATTTGAAGCCTTAACCGCAAACCATCACTGACTGATTTATCAGAATGGTGGTTCACAACTAAACATTCACACAAGACTTCATAGACTAGAGTTATCATCAATCACGCTTACTCTACATATGTTATAAAGAAAAACTGTCAGCCCAACTACTATCAAACAACGATCTACGGATTTAATAAAAAATGATCGTGGTTAGCGAAAAAGGCTAGTATAAAATTTGTTCTAAGGATTATAAGAACGACTGAACAAAAAAGTGTCATTGACGTGTAATCACTTACACCTCTAGACTGCTGTTATATTGTATCTTCTTTATATCCTATATGACATAAAGAAGAAGAAGAAGAAGAAGAAGAGAAAGGAAGAAAACATCAAGAAGAATTTTTCTTTTTCTCACTGTGCACTTTTTCAACAATATTGGAAAGATGAGAAGTAAAACATTGCAGTCACCAAAAAAAAGCTGTGAACAACTTTTGATACCTGTTACACGACCTAATTACTTATTCGATATTTTGTTTTGGCTGTCAACCTTAAATACAAAATTCAACTTAGTGGTACTTCACCTAAACAGGATCGTCAGATATGTCAAAATCGTAACCAAGAAGAGGTTTGGTAAAGTTTGCGTTTTCTCCAATCGGAGTATTCCTGAGTTTTTATAATTGATTAATTATGCATATTTCTAGTTGAGGTTAAAATATTGGCAGAATATTCTGTCAAATTCTCTCTCCTAGTGATATGGTCCCTGCAAACATCAATTAATGATGAATCCCATTATGGAAATAAATTGGCCTAGACCTTTTTATTGTCACGCATGCAATCACAATTTGCAACGGCCACTTTAATTGAAAATACCGCCTTTGGTGACGCAGATGAATAATGAACAGTAATTAAAATTTTAAATTGTTGCAAAATTGAGAAAAAAAATGTAGGATCGGTGATTTTGTCACCTACAAAAAAGACAACACTTGAAGAAGATACATAATTGCGTTATCATTTCCGATGGGGGGGGGGGGGGGGGGGGGGGTGTGTTCGGTGATGTACATGAATATTAGTATACCTTCAATGGTGTGGGTCATAGTAGTCAGGCCCATGGATGACGAATGGTGCATCCAAACATTCGTGTCAATCACAAAACGTGAACCTAAAACGAAATTGTATGTTGAAACGGTTTTCCCACGGCCCTCGGAATTATGCCCATCACTGGTCAAGAAAAATATTTCCATAATATTTTTTTTTGTTTTGGAAATCAACAATTAAAAAATATTTTTGCTGCAATCGAAGCTTTGCATTTTTTTAATATTTTTTTTAATGTGAGAAAACAAAGAAAAGGGCGAGCAATGAAAAAAAAAATAATTTACTACGACAACAACAAAAAAAATAATATTCTTGTTTTGGTTTGTTTAATATTTGCAACAATTGGAAAAAATATTTAAATTGCTTTTTTTCAGTTGTTGTTGTTGTTGTTTGTTTGGGGTTGACTCAGTTGGGAATGTGATGAAACCCTAACTGTTGCAGAATGGCAAGAGGTTTATGGCCCAAGTGAAATGGAGTGATATTTAGAAAGAGGTGATTATAGTATCATTGAAGAATTCAAAGTATCTGAAACCAAACTAATAACACAAATACAATAATCATGGAATATCTGAATTTTCCAAAGCCAAAGCTACCTTTCTGTAAGAACCAGTATGCATTCAATGTGGTGGTAGCAATTGCAATTGAACGAGATCTATAAATTAGATAACCAAAAAAATAATAGCTGGTTATTGTTTTAGTTCATATGTTGACTGACTGCAAATCAAATCAACACACAACGTCTTGATAAGCGAAATCTTTCCCCCCTCGCTTTTCCCACTAACTTGAATGGAAATGTAATCTATAAATCATGACTAACACACCTGATTTGGAAAGTCAATGGCAACTCAATGATGGAGAGATGGGAACAACTTCAACTCCAGACTTAGTCTTATTTATAATGACAATTGTATTCTCCTGCCATGGACGTAACGCTTTGCAAACCATATTTACATCGGCACTTATCCATCAATCCCGAATATAAAGTAACATCCCTGACTATACCTGTTTAACGTACAGATTGTGCATGTGTATATCACTTGTGGCACAAATATATGGTTCTTTTCAAAAAATGTTTTTTTTTTCTTGGTTGGGTGGTGCTCCTTTAGTTG
The DNA here is from genome assembly GCA_030563365.1 of Hemisphaericaspora xylanilytica. Lineage (NCBI taxonomy): Eukaryota > Fungi > Ascomycota > Pichiomycetes > Serinales > Debaryomycetaceae > Hemisphaericaspora > Hemisphaericaspora xylanilytica. The sequence continues at coordinate 65,436 of JAKUCC010000001.1, read as the reverse complement.
TAAAGTAGTAAACCTTAGTCCACACATGCCTGTGTAGAACCCCATGAAAAAGTCGACCATATCCATTCATTGTATAAATACGACCCCGTAGACAAAAAGCCCTTCTGCAATGTGTTATTGACAAATTGGGGAAAGATATTACATGGCTTTCCCTATGAGATTGCATCGGATGGTAAAGGCGGATATTGTGGATAATTTGATGAATTAACCACAATTCGAGTAATAAGTCGAGGTGGGGGCGAACAAAAACAAGGACCATTATTGTCTTGTGAGATCAAACACATCCCCCCCACGCCCCTGATTATAATGAAAGCAATCGAAGCTTATCAAGAAAAGTTCTTGATGATTCGGAAACGGGAGTGATTAACTTTGGAGAGTATTTTGTTTTGAGTTAGGTTTTTTTTGCGGTTATAGAAAGTGTGTTGGTTACTTTTGGTGTTTACTGAGGTGGGTGGGTCCCCCAGTCCTCGCCTGGAAGGAAAAGTTCTGTGATTTAAATCTTCAATTGATTTGAGTAATTATACATAATTCGGATGATGTAATACCGAATTAGTCCCAGAAATGGGTGTTTAGGCAAATCGGTGGCAGTGTCAGGTGGATCAGATTATATCGAAAAGTTTAAAATGGGCACATTTTTGGGTTTGACTCCAACATGGTTCTCTTCTGATTTTCTGTTTGGGGGGATGGGTGGTGTCTCCTTATAATTTGAAAATTTAGATTTTTATAAAATTGTACAAAATAAAAAAAAGTATAATCTTGATAAGTAGGTGTTTATGGTTATTTGTTATAGCACATAACCATGATGGTTAATGGTGTATCACTCTCTCTCGATTAGTAATTAGTTTATGAATTGTGGTGTGGATGAGTGTCACATTCCAATTGAATGTTTTTGTAGGCGTAGCAATTTGCAAGACACAACTTTCCTGATTTGGAATCATGCCTCTCGGGAATTATTGTGATTATTATTATTATTAATTTTAACTGGAACAACAACAATACCAAGAATATTATTAAAAAATTATTTATTTTATTTATTTATTTATTTTTTTTTTGAGTTCACTGCTCGGCGGCATTACTATTCTTCTTCTGTCGCATCAATATTCCCCATTTTGTCTTGGGAAGGGGTTATTTTTAGATGCATTGGCACAAGGGAAAGATCGAAAAAAAAAACAGGAGACATATTCGAAGCAGAAATACTTAATCAATTAATATCGATGAATAGGTGAGTAAGTCTTCCTCTTTGGAGTGTACATATGTGTGTGTCCCCCACTTTGGGTACGACAAATAATTTGTGAGACCTACTTGCAGATAAACTGGGTGGTATACATACTTACAGGAAAGAAAGCAGAGAAAAAAAATAATCAAGATAAAAATAAATTTTAAAAAATAAAAAAATTACTTTTTTTTTGTGAGTGTCTGACATTCTTCACACAGACAGACAGACAGACAGACAGTCATTTTGTAAAATGTGTGTGGTTTGTCTCTCCCAAATTTGATTCTTCTTTTTTTTTTTTTATTTTAAAATTAAAGAAAAAACTGAGAACACCTGAGTGTCGTTCTTTTCCTTGGATCATCACACACCAGCCATAGCTCACCTCCCGTTCCCAGCAGTTGTAGCTATTGAGAACCCATTGACCAATTTCTATCTTAACAGACAAGAGTAGTAGTCAACTTTGGCGCAAAAATCAACAACGACACGGTAGTAACATATTATTGTCAAATTGTGCACAGTAGGTCACAGGTGGATGAATTATTATTATAATTAACATCCCTTTCAATTCAATCAACCACAACAGCCCAACAGCCACCAACAGCCAACATCAACAACAACAACAACACCATCAACAACTAGAACTTAATCACTCTTTACCTAAACAGAGACACCCCCCCCCACTCCATTCATTTTAATACAGACAAACCATAACACTAACAAACATTCGTTAAACCATAATAATTAGCATAGATTTCATTTTCATATATATATAAACACACACACACACACACACCACATAACAACAATGAAATCAACAGTACTCCTCGCGTTAATACCACTAATAACACCCATATTCGCCGACGTCTGGGCCGACCCGGAATGTTATGCCAAATCCGACGTTGATGTCGGTGGTGGGAAGGTGTATGAATATCAAAGTTCAGGACACTGTAAGCAACAATGTGTCGGTAAGAGGATCGCGGCCCTTATTGGTGGGGACACATGTGTATGTGGTAATGTTGCACCTTCTTCGAAGAAAGTAGATCTGAAGAATTGTAATATTAAGTGTATTGGATATCCTGAAGAAGTATGTGGTGGATCCAAGTATTATACTGTATATGTGAACCGAGAGCTTGATGATGATGAGGACGGTGATAATAACGACGATGATGACGACGATGATGATGAAGAGGGAGCATCGAAATCAAAGGGTAATGATGAAACAAGTTCATCTTCGAAGCCTGCATCTACTAGATCGACGAGTTCTCAGGATTCAACAACTAAATCGTCAGATAAATCAACCACCGACGAGTCCAGTTCGATTCCACAAACTACCGTGTTATCTACAGTCACCTCGGGCGATGAACCACTGGTTATTACCAAAACCATCTATCATACCCCAAGCTCTACCACCAAGGCAAGTTCTACTAATTCGGAATCAGAACCCACGGCATCGGATGACGTGGATGATTCTTCTGACAAAAACAAGCTTTCCAGTGGAGGAATTGCCGGGGCAGTTGTTGGAGCCGTGGGAGGATTAGGGTTAATCATTGGGTTGATTTTCTTATTCCTTAGGTATAAGAGAAAGAAGGACGAAGATGACTTTGATGACTTGTTTACTCTTTCTGGACCCAAGAATGACATGGTACAACCACCAAGTTTGAGTCCCAACCCATTCCTTTTCGCCGGAGGATATAATTTCGACACCTCCCAACAACAACAGCAACAGCAACAGCATCAACAACAACCCCTGCAGCATAGTCAACTACAACCAACATCAAGAGTCACAAGTACAATCTACGGACATGATTATAAGAACAGTAGTAGTGGCGGCAGTGCTGCCGATCGGTCATATAATGATCAAAGTGATGTAGGATACGTTCTGGATCCAAATTACGTTGGACCGGGGTCACCGCCATATCCTTATGACATGACGCAACCCGAACTTGGAAAACGGAAGTTGAGCGCGGGGTCATTGCCGGATATGATTGCACAACCTGGTGGATTGAAGGTTGTGAATAATTAGAAGAAGGAAAGGAAGGGAAAGGGAAGGAATGAAGAGCGAGGGTTTTTCTTCTTAGTAACATGCATGATGATCACTTTTTAGGGTGTTCGTTGTTATTCTCCTATTGGGTCATATTTGTTTAATTTATTTTTTATATTCGTTTTTGTATAGTTTTTAGATTTAGTTTAAAAGAGAATTTTCGTTGTCACAATGTATAATGGTATACCATACCAATAAGGGTTATTGGGTGCAAAAATATCAATCTTGATTTATTTGATGCAATTGACTTTAGATAAAACTAAGAACAGACTAGTAGTCTATTGTTTATTTGGAAAGGTAAGCAACAGACACTATAAGTCAGTCTAAATAGTGTTTATAGTTTTGACTGTGTGTGTCTATGTCTATGTGTGTGTGTGTGTGTTGTTTGTTTGTTTATGGTTGAATTGATCATTAGAGATCAACAGTACAAAAATAATAAATTATTTTCTTTTTTTGTTTTCCTCCATTGTTGTTGCAACTAATTGATTTGACCAAAACAAGTTAGACAAGAATACTAATACATAAACATGAAATTCACTTGGCAGGGAATATGAATATGAGTGAAATATGAAATGTAAATATAAATGAAAATGTAAAAATAGAAAAGAAGATATGCGTAAACATGCATCTAACTACACGAGAGAGGGCTTTTATTACTCCTCATACACATTGCTTACATCCATCCCGTGTCCTTTATCGATTGCTGTGTCGGGATTTGCAAGTCACGTAAAATGTGAAAGCACTTGAAGGAAATACAAACACACACACGCGGGATCTGGAAATTATGACAAGTAAATAATATTATACACTCGGGTATAATTCCAAAAACACGTTGGGTTCGGGTGTTTTATACTCTGAATTTCATTAGAAAACGGTATGACGTATGTAATGATTCGCATATACTTCCCACTTTTTACTAAGAAGAGTTGGGGACGGAGTGACATGGGTGGAAGTGTAATTATTGTCCATATGAAGCCAATTCAAGGTTTAGTTATGACATCATCATTAGTAGGCTGATTTGGGGGTGATGACCGAGGTGTTGTGGTGGTGTATGTCCAGTCAACACGACGACATATGTTGGAATATGCGTACGCGTACTGGTACTCTGTTGAACTTGAAATAATTATACGCGGCAAAGAAAAAGTAAACAATTTTAGAATACGATTCTTGCACCCACCCTGGATACCCAAAAAAAGTGGTTAGCAAGAACGTAGGCCCTTTCCCCTAGATTAGATTATGTCAAGTGTTGGCAGATAGTCATACGCTGTCAATTAGCAGGAATAGCTATTCGCTGACTCGCTCTCGCTCTACATCTCACAACAATCTCACGCAAATAATCAAAATGTCGGTATATAACGCAGAATAGATTATATCTCAATTGTACAAAACACCAATGGCCAATTATTGACCAGTTAGACTGCTTACCATCTAAAATGCCCGATTACCGCTTTCTTTAATTCGAAACTGAGAGTTAGCTGGATAATGGCTGCAACTGGTTTTATAATTGGGATATGCCCTGCCACTCGAAATGGTCAGCAAAAAAAAAACACATCCCAATCTTTGTTAATCACGTGCACAAAACCAGTTTTAGGGCTACAGACCTAACACTAACATTTCTATTGTTACTACTACCAACCAGAAAAAAAAGATCACATGGTAGCGTCAATCATTAAATTAATGCGGGTAATTGACTCTCATCATCTAGCGAAAGCGGTTAACGCACACAGAGGAAAAACGAAAAATTTTCCAATGAGATTCTCAAAATAAAAATTGCATATACTAGACTTTCAATAGAAATAGGTTCTTTTCTTATAATACCGTTTTCTTAATACAAACATAACCAAATCAAATAAATCAAGATGTCTGGTTCAGGTGCTTCCGGTAACAAATTCCGTATGTCTGTATGTGTGAACCCCCTCCCCTCCCCCCGACATGTGGGTTGGTTTGTGAAATTGGGAAGAAGAGAGAAATGGTGTCGACGAAAAAGAGAATGAAAATGGAGTATAGTGGATTAAGATAGTGATGTTGAGGATGTGAAGATATGATTGGATAGATTTGAATAGGAGGAATGAATTTGCAATGGGATGATGTGGGAAATGAGTGAATGTTGGCATGTAAAAATTTTGATAAGCAATGAACAAAGGTGATATTTTGGACAGTGAGCAACATATGAGAATAATACAAGACAAGAAGTTATTCAAGATTGGAGAATATTAATGAACTCCCGCCTACTACTCACCAACTTTATCTAACAAAATTAACCAACACACCTCGATAACATCTCCACCACAATCCCCCCAACCCACCCACCAGTCAACCAATCGAGAAAAAGAACAATTTATACTAACATATCATACCTATAGTTAGCTTTACCAGTTGGTGCAATCATGAACTGTGCCGACAACTCAGGTGCTAGAAACCTTTATGTCTTGGCCGTCAAGGGAGTCGGTGCCAGATTGAACAGATTACCAGCCGCCTCCGCCGGGGACATGGTTATGGCCACCGTTAAAAAGGGTAAGCCCGAATTGAGAAAGAAGGTGATGCCTGCCATTGTCATTAGACAATCCAAGCCTTGGAGAAGAAAGGATGGGGTTTATTTATACTTTGAAGATAATGCCGGTGTTATTGTTAATCCAAAGGGTGAAATGAAGGGGTCGGCCATTACTGGTCCTGTTGCTAAGGAATGTGCTGATTTATGGCCTCGTATTGCTTCTAACTCTGGTGTTGTTGTTTAAAATTTAAATTTTTAATAATGTACAGTATTATAGTTAGTTAGTTAATGTTAATTGAAAGCATTTTTAGCGGGAAGTTTTCTTGTTTCTTGTATTGCGTAAGTATTACCATATACATTTATATCAGGCTCTGCTACAATAGAAAGTAAATTGTCAATAATAAAAATAATAATAATAATAATAATAATATATATATATATGAATAGTTATAATAAATATATGTCTTAGCTAATCTTCATTAGTCACACTGATACTTATATCCCCAGTAGTTATATCCGTCATACTTGCACCAGCAAATTTCCGAACCGAAGAAGCATCTTCATCGGCTTTAGATCCATTCTGTTGTTGCTGTTGTTGCTGTTGTTGTTGTTGTTGGTCTTCATCGTGCCCATTGGCGGTTTGTTCGCGTGCTTCAACTGGACTAGGACCGTCATAATTGGTTGGATAAGGTAAGTTACTTTGTTGCTGTGGTTGTTGTTGGATTTGTGGTTGCGGGACAAAATATCCTTGGAATTGGTGTTGTTGCTGTTGTGTAGGAGGAGGGGAACTGGTAACGGTTATAAATTGTGGAGGTGTGTTTGGTTGTGGCGATGATGGGAAATATTGCGGTTGTGGTTGATGTTTTTGTAATTGTGCTTGTTGTTGCGGTTGTTGTTGGGAGGTTTGTGTTGTCGATTGAGTCACGGTTTGAGCTTGTAAAGATGGGGTAATTGTGTAATATTGTTGCTTGACTGGGTCATAAAATTGTTGTGCTTGTTGTGGGGTTGCTGGGATATAGTAATGATATCCAGAAGGCGCATTGGAATACTGTGAAGGTTGAATCACATGGGTTCCACCAGTCACATTAACATTGCTTCCATATGAATCGGTTGGTACAACTTGGTATCCCAGCTGTGGTTGAGGAGCTATTGGTTGTTGGTGTTGTTGGTGCTGCTGGAACTGTTGGTGGTGTTGTTGTTGTTGTTGTTGTGGTGGTGGTGGTGACACCATATTACCACGCGGTGAACTTGGAAGTTCATGCTTCGGTGTTTCATCATACGATTCAACTGCAGTTATAATTGTTCCATCACTATTTATCATATTTGCAAGTCTTGGCGATTGACTATTCTTTTGGGAGAATGTTGATGACAACCGATTGGCATTGGCCAATGACGTTGCCTGTGATAATGGTCGTTGTCTTGGAAGATGACGTGATCCTTGAGTAGACGTCGAACGAAGTGATCTTGATCTTGAATGCAGGGTAATGGATGGAGTAAGAGCCACCGAGTCATCGACAGTGGTGCTCCTCCCCATTGCTCTTGCGCGAGACCCAGGTGTTGGCAACCCAGTAAGTTTCTTAATATCATTATACCAGCCAATCATGGTCTCATAGGTGTCTGATTTGAATGTCCAATTATGACTTCTATGAATCAATCCACTACTCAGTTTGGAAACTAAATAAAATTTGTAGGAACCCGTTGGTTTCCCATCATCTTTAGAATGTTCAGTGACAGTACAGGAATCAAGTGAAAGTGACATCACTGGTTGTGGTTCCTTCTTTCTATCATTGGTTTTAAATTCATGAATATAACTACAAGTAAGGACGTACCAACTTGTAGAATAATTCTTCAAATATTTCGATCTTCTTTCAAGATATCCTTCTCTTATGGAAACATTCAACCCAGAGTTGAAATTATGAATACTTAAATCATTTAATTTTCTTCGAGGAATTGACAAGTCTATGAATGTTCCATTCTTGATTGATGATGCATTGTTGCTTACTGCTGTTACCCCCAAATTCGCTGAAGGTAAATTCCTAGAAATGAATGCATCATATTCAAATGTTGTTTCTTTACTAAGAAATCCATTATTCAAATTGGGTATCAAATAAGATGGCATGACTGAATTCTCAGTGCTAATCAAATTTAAAAACATGGATAAATAATTTTGAATTTCGCCAACTACAATTGACTCCAATTTTCCTCCTGATGTTTGTAAATTGGCAAAGGCGTCATAAAGATAGTTTTCTTCCGTCATTTGACGCTTCAATTGACGATCTAATTTAATTTTGACTAAATATGGATCGTTTTTACTATGTTCAAGACCATCTTGATGTCCACTGCTATTTTTATGTTCAAGCTTATTACAAAATTCAATTGCCTTGTGGTATTGCGAAAGCAACAGTTGAGTTTCAGCCAATTCTTTACCCAAATTGGTTTTAAAATCATTTTGAAGGTTTTTAATTTCTTTAATTTTCACGAGTAAATCCTTTCTTAATTCTTCAAGTTTGGGGATGATGATTGAGTTGATATCTTTCAATGTCTTTGACGCATGTGTTACATTCTGCTGATGATATTTGGCAAGGATGGTTGAAATGTCTTGAATTGATCCATTACCAACTGGCAAGAAGAATTTATTGATTAAATTGGCATCTTCTCGATTTATACCAGAAGATAAATTGGGGGTTGTTGTACCACCACCACCACCTGCTGCTGCTGCTGCCGTAGAAGATATGGCTGGGTTAGTTGTTGCTGAGCCTAATACTACAGCTTGTTGTAGACGTAATTGTTGTCTTACAATTTCTCCTTCTACATTGGCGTATTCTCGTAAGTAATTGACTAGTTCCTTGATGATTGCTCGGTAAGCCAGGAATCGATTGGCCATAATTTCTGTTGGGTAGTCATTGATGGTTGCGAAGGAGAAGGGTAGTGCAACCTTCAATGGGTTGTGTTGTTCGTATGGCATGGATAGCTAACTTGTATCTTTGTGTACAGTACTGTTGAGTGTGTGTGTGTGTGTGAGTGTGTGTGTTATGAATGAGTGTATAGGATATATTAGTAGTAGTAGTAGTAAGTAGTAGTAAATAGAATAAGGTGATTAATTTGTGTGCAGTGAGTGAGTGAATGTAGTGAGTGTAGTGAGGGTGAAATTACTGTGAGTGTGGGATTATAATAGTAAAAGTTAAGTTAACTGAAGTGAGTGAGTGAGTGTTGTAAAAAAATAAAAATAAAAATAAAAATAAAAATAAAAAAATCACCTGAACATGAAATTAGAAAATTAAAAATAATAAATTAAAATAAAAAATAAAATAAAAAATAAAATAAATAAAATAAAAAAATAAATTAAATTTACCCGAGAAACATGAAATTGTACAAACATTACTAATTACTAACTACTACTACTACTATTACTACTTACTAACTACTGACTACTATTACTAACTACTGACTACTATTACTACTATTATTTACTAACTACTACTACTACCGGTCTATAAATACACTAAACAGTCTACATATATATATATACATACTAACCAATCTATTAGTACCCAATTGCTTACATATATGCATATATACATACACACATATAAAACAATGGTTACATCTGCTATCAATCACTATCAATTACACCTCGACAATTTATTACAATACTAATACTAATGATGAATCCTATATACTAATCAACTTGCAATTTGCATTATTATACTACACTACACTTCACTTCACTTCACTTAACTTCACTTCACGTCACGGTCATAAAATAGCAATCAAAAATCAAATCCAAAGCCAAAGCCAAAATTCAAAATCAAAATCAGCCATCATGCATAGAAGCAATTTTATATTTCTTCTTCTTCTACTACTTCTTCTATTACTGCTACTACTAACTACCACTAACTACCACTAACTACTATAAAGTCACTTCTTCGTCAGCCTTCTTTGTTAAACTTTGTATTCTTCTTTATTTCCGTCATTTCATTTTACTACATAAACAAAAAAAAACAATCAATGACGTCATTGATATCAACAGCCCCACAAGTACTATTCACATCAATCATACGATAATACAATCACAATCAAGCACAAACATCATAGAAACAACTTCAGATCCTATAATCTGGATATACTATATGATTCATGTGATTATGGAAAGTACTCTTACTATACTCATCTACAAGTTGAACTATTACAGGTAATTAGTTTATCAACAATTGATCAAACAATGGTCGTCACTGGTGTTCTCTTCCCATCTCAACCCATTCAAACAGTCAGGCATCTCCACATCAAACATTTGACAATACCTTTCAGTTTGATTATTGGGATAATATCTCACATGTTTACTCTCATGAATATTCTTGATCTGTTTAAAATCTTCAGGAATAATAAAATCATCATCAGGTCGCTTATCCAATTTATTCAATTGTAACTCAACCAATGGCATCAACTCGCTAACTAATCCAACCTTACTTGGATCTTGAACAATAGTTCTGGTGTTTATACCCCGGAAACTATTGGCATGACTCTTGAGATAATTCTCCACTGTTTGATTAATCGCAATTGCCCGTTTACTATAATATAACTTTCCTGGGTTTGTAACTGATGGATGATCAGGATGCATGATTTTGATATAGTTGATTTCGAGATTATTACCACCTTTACCACATTTATCAAGGGCGAGGAAATCAGTGGTGGTTGTACCTCCCGAAGCTCGGGTTAAACATGGTTTGGTTTTCGCGAGATATAATGTATGTTCGAAATTAGAGGTTGAGGGTGGATCTTTGGTATCGGTATCATCATCGTCCATATCCAATGCTAACTCATCTTTGTTCTTTGGGGCATCACCATCATCATCCATATCCAATGATACTTCATCCTTATTTATCGGATCGACAACAACATCCTCATCATCCATATCCAAATCAATCACATTATCATTCTTCACCACACTAATCCTCTCTCTATTATTCTCCACCATCTCCTTCTCTTGTTTATACTCAACCCTTGCCTTAAACTTAACATGCAAATGAGCCGAATACCAATACCTCGGCCTTAAATAATGTAAAAGAAACTTATTCAACGGACTACCCAACTGTCCCTTCTCTATATCCTCCCTGAAAAACGGTTTCCGCCGCAATAACCCCCTCATATCCCCATATTTCTCCACCCCAACTGGCCAATCATGACTCATCACCACGTCCAAATCATGATTCATCATACACAATTTAACAAACGCCGGGAGTTTCTGATGATACACGCTCCTAATACTACCCTGATCAAATGGCAATCGTTCCATCACACACTCATTCTTCACAAATGTTGAATGGTTGAATATCCCACTCCATCCACATATATGCACCCCACGAAACCACACACTACCAAATTCACCAAGGTAATAAATGTTGCGAGCTACCCAGCCCCCATATTTGAGTTCTTGTAAATATGACGAACACTCATGATTGCCCCCGATGAAAATCGTCAATATGGGCGCCAGGCGTGATTGGGCGTAGTATGATGGGAAATCACCGAGTTGTTTATATTTGTTGGGCACGTTTAACGTTTCGAGATCGGTGTGGGTGCGGATGGCTTGGAAGTCGCCGCCGATTAGGAGGAGGTCGGTGTCGGCGGGGAGACTGGCGTAGATTCGGTTGAGTTCGCCGTGACAGCATCCTTGGATTGCGATTTTGAGTGGTGGGGCGTTCATTTGGTGGGTGGTGGTTGTGTGTGATGAGATGGGAGGGTTTTAAGTGGGGCTTGTCTTTTTTTTTTTTCTTGTAATATGGGAGATGGTGAGAATGGGGAAGTATAGAGTAATTGGGGAAGATCGATTGGAGAATCAGACTCTTACGAATCGTATACTGTTTAACAAACTTCAATAAATAAAACTATCATATCTACATACAAGTGTTTTTGTGTATTCTTCTTTTTACTTTATAATAAACAAAGACAAAACCAAGGATTTTTCTCTACTAAATCCACCCCCACTCTTAGAACTTAAAGACTTGTTCCTTGGAGAATCCCAATTCAGCCAAAGCACCAGTCAATTCACCTTGGTCAGTTGGAGAAACCTTTGGACCAGAAATGGCTTGGTATAATCCTGGAGGACCACACACGAAAATCTTTGAATCATTACTTGGTTTACCCAATTCCTTTTCCAAAAATTGCTTGGTGATGTATCCAACTTCACCTTCCCATGGTTCATCATCCTTCTTCTTATCAACGAAATAAGTAACCTTGACTTGATCCTTGTGGGCTTGCGCAATGGCATCAATTTCCTTCTTGATTAAAACATCATCGGGGGAGACATTACCGAAAATCAAACTAACCTTGGTCTTATCGGCTGGGTTCTTGGTGATTTCATGTAATAATTGATATAGTGGAGTAATACCAGTACCACCACCAATCAAAGCAACTGATTTAAATTGGTTTGGTTCGTATTTCCACTTGACAACTGGACCCTTGAATGATAAAGTATCATTTTCCTTCAAGTCGAAAATATGAGTGGACATTCTACCACCTTCGTACTTCTTAATGACAAATTCAATAGTACCCTTTTGTTCTGGGTCAGAAACTGGAGTATATGGTCTAATGACATTGTTACCCTTGGCAGTGACAAACTTGGTTAATAAACAAGAAGCAGTAACCAAACCAGAAACATCATCGTCATTCTTTAATTTAAACACTAAATGCTTGGTATTATGAGTCAATGGAATAGCCTTGACTAATTTCAAGTCAACCCATTCGTTATCACCCTTAAAGGTAACATTGGATTCATTGGCAATGACACCAGCGTTTAAAGTGGAAAAATGGTAGGCTAACCCAATAGAAGCGGCAGCAGCACCAACAATTGGGACTAAGAATCTTGGGTTCGAGAGCCTAGTGGCTAAATGGAATGGCATTTTGATTACTGGACGACTATATCTTACAAGCAGCATAGGGGGGGGAAAGGAAGAAGAAGCTCTCACTAAATTTTGGCCTTGTGGGTCCTTTGTTGGGAATGTTGGAAAATCTGGAAATTCTGGATTTCGAGCGTTTTTTCTTTTGTAACTCAAATTTAAAATGCAAAAAAACAACATCCATTCTTACATAGTAGAACTCGACCCGAGAAAACCTAAACGTCAAACCTCCGCAACCGCCGAGGGGGGGCCAAACATCCAAACTTACATATATTAAGCACCTTCCTAGTTGAGATAGGTTCTATCTAATTGGACATTTCACAAATACCACAATCCCTTACACCAGAAATCACGTGTGATAACGATTTAACTCATAAGGGGAATGAACCTGGTCTTAATTATAATCATTTAGTACACGAACCATATGTCAATCGTTATTACTCTTGCGTTTCGATGCTACCATATATTTTTATATCCCGCCGAAAATAAATAATATCCTGCATATAATCACAGGTGTTTAATGCCCATCCCCCTTGTCATAGCAAACAGGTGATTCTTAATCAATCAACCGTCTGCCATCATCCACCCCCCCTCCCTTCAACAAGTTACTCTTCCCCATCATCACAATGCTTCGTAACAGAACCCACAAAGAACTAATCAACCTCTCTCGCCAACTAATCCAACCCTTACTCCCCCATTTCCACAAAGGACAAGCTGGTCGAGTTACCGTCATTGGCGGAAACGAAGACTATACCGGCGCCCCATACTTTGCCAGTCATGCCGCTGCCATTGTAGGCGCTGATTTATCCCATGTGATATGTGAACGACAGGCAGCACCCATCATCAAATCGTATTCTCCCGATTTGATGATTCATCCATATTTACTCGATTTAGACAATCCGGCAATCAATTTATCCAAGACTGATATTGAAAAGTTCAAGACGACTCCATTGATTGATTTGATTGGACTGAGCAGTAGTAAATTAGACACGATCATTGATGAATTAGTCTTGCCGAAAGTGACGCAATTGCTAACCAGAACCGATATTGTCGTTGTTGGACCGGGGTTTGGGCGCGATCCACTCATGATGAAATCATTGGTGCGAATAATTGAGGAGATTAAAGTATTAAATAAATCAATTATATTAGATGCCGATTCGCTTTATTTAGTCTCAATCTACCCGCAAGTCATATCCAATTATCCAAAGGCAATACTCACCCCCAACGTGGTTGAGTTTGACCGAATTGCCAAGGAGACAAACCTCCCGCCAACAATCTCAGAAACCAATCTCGAAAAATTGATTCAGGTCACCCAGGAAATGTCGAGGAAATTGGGTAATGTCATCATCATTAGAAAGGGCAAGCAGGAAATCATCGCCAATGACGACAAGTATTTGGTTAATGATTTCCCCGGGTCGAATAAACGCGTCGGCGGCCAGGGCGATAGTTTGACCGGGGCAATTGCGACATTTGTCAATTGGTCAAATAATTATATCGCCGAATTATGGCCGATTTTGAATAGTGATGAAGCAACGGGGCGGGCGAAACTTGAGCGTGATGAGGCGAATATTTTGGCATGTTATGCGGCGTCGACGCTTGTGAGAAACGCGGGTGCCAAGGCGTTTCAGAGGTATGGTAGGGCGATGCAGACTTCGAATTTGCATGAGTTTTTGGGGGTGTCGTTTACCGAGTTATTCGAGGGTCAGAATTCAAGTATGACGAGTAAATGGTGATTGCGTAGTAGTGAAAGCGTGAGTGCAATGTGTATAAATCGAAATTATATTAGATATGATAATTGTATTCTGTGTTTGATTGAAGATTTCTTTGTTGTTATGTGTAAAAGAATTGCAAAAATTTGCAACAATTTTTGTCAATTTCTTGCAATAACCTTGTTTACTTGTATCCGGTCCATACAAAGCAAGAATAAACAAATTTACAAGAAGAAGACTCAGTCAACCTGAAATGATAGACCAGTTAAAAAAGGGTATTCCTGAAACCATCAACGTCTCCCATTTATTCCCCTTGGGGAAACACAATAGACCACTAATTATCCACTCGAAACCAATTACTCTGGAAGTCGTCTATCCCGCTTAGGAGAGTATTCATCATACTTATGAACTGATGGATGGTGGAAGTAGCCGGGTGTAGTTCCGAGAGAACGCCAGTTTGGGGAGCGTATCGCCACACACCCCACAATCTAATTAGTCTCATAATTTATATCTCATCGCATGCAAAGGAGTGGTTTAGGACCACCGGAAGGCATCGTATTAGTCTGATTCCCTACTCGCTTGTAAATCATCTAGTAATGACTCAATTTTGGATCCGTTTGGGCGACCAGTAATCCAAACAATGTCATGAATGTGTGGAGACTCAATAGGCTAAGCGGATATGGCAACAATATATTAGTCTCACGTGACTTGTTCTCCTCATTTTGTTTTTTTGTCATCGGCAAAATAAGCCGAGGATAAATGGCGGGAAAAATGTTGGTTGGTGTCAAATGGAAAAATCAAGTGATTTATAAATTAACACTACTCCACCACACACACACACTCTCTCTGTCTTCTTTACTAGCAAACACTAGATAAATCAACGATGGATGCAAACTGTGGACCTTCAACTGCGTTGCAGAACTTATCCAAGCATACCCAAAAGGACAACTCTTTACAAAGACAACACCAAAATATCCCGCAACCGCAAACTGGGATTCAAAATTTCCGTCTGAACACGGCCGATTCGAGATTAAATAATGATTTCCAAAGATTTAACAACGGTAACGATTTTGCTAATTCATTCATGAATCAAGTGAATGTGAAACCAGGATTCCCACAACCTCAACAGCACCATTCTCCGGTTCCACAAGCGCAACAAGGTTGGGTTAATGATTTTTCCACGCTTTCGATTAATAACCAACCCCCGCAAATGATGGCGAAAAATGTACCGGCACAACAGAATGCCGACTGGCATCAACAGTTTATCCAGAGTCAGCAAGGTATGCAACAGCAACAACAGCAGAATATTCAACAACAAAATATTCAACAGCAAGGTATACATTCGATGGCTCCGAATTATGCCGTGGGCCAAGGGTTTAGGATGAATATGCGCACGGATTTATCTGCCCCAGTATATGCCCAACAATCGGAACATCAGGAAATACACAAGATTGAAGAACAACAGAAACAGTTTGAGAGTCAGTTTGATGCGATTGAGAAGGAGCTTCAGAATAGTGAGCAACAACAACAACAACAACAACAAGAGCTGCACACAATCGAGATTGCTGGTGATGGTGATAAGGAGAAATTCGCCGAGACTGCCCGGAAAGTTGAACAATCAATGCATAATGTAAACTCGCAAAATATGGAAATGAAAGATAAGTTTCAAAACTCCGATTTCCTCAAATTAATGAAATCTATCGGGAATAGACAAGTTGAATTGGAGGGCGATAAATTGGTAGATGTAAATTCAGGACAAGACATTAGACAACAAGAACATGGTGAAGCAAAAGTATCGGAACAGCCACCATTGTATCGAGTCCATGATCCCATGTTTACTGACGATGGATTCACTAGACAACAAGAATCAATACATCCAGAACCAATACTTGTCCCCCAAGCGATTGATCCAGAAATGGCACATGCGAATAAACAGCCACTTTCCCAGGAGAATAAATTACCCGACCCATTGGCGCATATTAAAGACGGGGAATTGGGAGATATAATCGATCCATTCTCGGCGGCAAGGATCGTGAGTGGGGGACAAGTGACGATGACTGATTGGATGGACGATAGTGATGATGATGCCTATGGGATGTTTGAACTGGGGTCGCCAAATTTACAACGAGGTAGAATTGTTGATCAGGCCTGGCAAGAAGTGTTTGATGACTATAGACACGACGATGATTTTCATTGATCAATTAGAGAGAATTGGCCATGTGGCGTGAAGGGTAATACATAGGTTGTGTGTGTGTTTTTATCTTTATCCCGGAAACGGTGTATAATTGTATAGACTTTTGTTTTATGATTGGAATGTATGAAGTCATGTATCGGGTGTTTAGGACTCATGTTTTGTGCGTATATGATATTGTAAACTAGAAGAAATGTTGGGTCATTACATATCTAATTCCATATGTATGGCTCTTTTGTGGATGTTGATTGGAATTGCAAACGTTAGATTACGTAAAAGCCATCTCCCTGGATATTCAAACACAATGGATAGAGTATAATTAGAAACAAAGATAGAACGTAACCAGTTCCGATCTGTTCCAATATTGTTAAATATGATAATATACAGGCAAATGCACGATGAAATTAGCGATGCGATGACATAATTGTTATCTCATCACCGGGAATGTGTGACGTAATGAGAAAATATCCCACTTCATCATCATACATTATCAAATTTAACACAAAGTGCGGGAATTGACATTATTATATATTGGTAATAACTATGTCATAGGGCATTGATGGTTTGATATATGTCCATCTCTATTGTTATTGTTTGGGGTTTAATTGTCATTGTCTAGATGGTTCTGCCAACGGTTTTTCAAAACAATAGAGAATGCGATGCGATGGGCCAAAAGGGAACAAGCGGGCTCTGGAAAAGCGTCACTGGTGGGAGTAGAAGAGAAGTGGGGGGGGGATTGATGCCGCCTGAGGTTCTAGTCATCCTTATCTCAATTGATAGAAGGGGGAGGGAAGAGGTCATTGATTAGAGTCATTCATGATTTGCGATGACTGCAATTTTACGAAATAATGAAACCCATTGGGAATGAACAATTAATTCTCAGCGGAACAATTTACCTATCGGATAAAATGAACGGCATAATTAAAAAAAAAAGGAAAAAACCATTTTACAACAATGTGGGTGAAGGGAAGGGGGGAAGTTGTTGTTGTTGTCATTACATCATCACACAACGGATTAATTAAATTGCTTTTTCTTTACATGTTGCAATTGATGTCCGATTTTACAGAAATGTCTTGTTACTGTGTGTAGTGCGTCGGTGAATCTGGGTAAAAATGTGACACAAAAGTTTAGATTTTATATAGTGGTTCCTGTATATAGATCGTTTTTTTTTTTTTTACACCACGAGAGCACAATAGATGTTGCTTTGCTTTTTTGTAATGTGATCCCCCAAATAATGTTCCGGACAGACAGACATGACAGACAGACAGACAGACAAAAAAAAGAAAAGATGAGTAAAAAAAATAATATTGAACCATCGCTAATCGTTTCCTGGTGAGTCCGCCTTTTTCGTAATTTGTCTGAGTTGATTTGTTCATTTTCAAAATTGGTATTTAAACAGGTTGCAATCCGCCCTCTCTCCCCCTTCTCCATTTCTCTCAGTCTATCCAAAGTTTTAATCATCAGACACAGTCAAACCAAAGGTCTATTTACATTTTCAATCGTTATACTATACAATAGCCCCCCCCATACACACACACAAAACACCATGACTTTATCTACACCATATCCAATTGCTAAACCATTCAGAGTCGCCATCATTGGTTCAGGTAACTGGGGTACTGCCGTTGCCAAATTAGTCGCTGAAAACACCCAAGAAAAGCCCGAGATCTTTGAGCAAGATGTCAATATGTGGGTTTATGAAGAAGACATTGATGGAAGAAAGTTGACGGAGATTATCAATCAAGATCATGAAAATGTCAAGTATTTACCCGAAGTCAAATTACCAACTAATTTAATTGCGAATCCCGATATTGTCGATACTGTTAAAGATGCCGATTTGCTTGTGTTTAACATTCCTCATCAATTCTTGGGAAGAATTTGCAAACAATTACAGGGCCATGTCAAACCCACCGTGAGAGCCATTTCTTGTTTGAAAGGGTTAGAAGTCGGTCCCGAGGGGTGTAAGTTATTATCCACCTCGATTACTGAATCGTTAGGTATTTACTGTGGGGTCTTATCGGGAGCAAACATTGCTTCTGAAGTAGCTAGAGGAAGATGGTCGGAAACTTCCATTGCCTACAACCTTCCTGGTGATTTCCGAGGTGAAGGTAACGATGTCGACGCCTATATTTTAAAGCAATGTTTCCACCGACCATACTTCCACGCTCGAGTTATAAGTGATGTCGTTGGTGCTTCTATTGCCGGGGCGTTAAAGAATGTCGTTGCTTGTGCGGTTGGGTTTGTTATTGGTGCTGGCTGGGGTGATAATGCCCGTGCGGCCATTATGAGAATTGGGATTAAAGAAATCATCAGTTTTGCATCGTATTGGAAGGAATTTGGTATTACTGCCTCGTTGCCACCAAACCCAACTACATTTACTGAAGAAAGTGCCGGTGTTGCTGATTTGATAACTACCTGTAGTGGTGGTCGTAATGTCAAGGTGGCCAGATATATGGTTGAACACAATGTTGATGCATGGGAAGCGGAAAGAATCGTGTTGAAGGGTCAAAGTTCCCAAGGTATACTAACTGCTAAAGAAGTTCATGAATTATTGGAGAGCTTTAACTTACAACATAAATTCCCATTATTTGAAGCTACTTATGAGGTTATCTACAACGGTGGATCGGTTGAAGATTTCCCTCGTTTGTTGGAAGTCGATGATATGTGTTAGAGACTATAAGTTACATATAGTTACATATCCCCAATTCCACCACCACCACCACCATTTATCATCATTTGTTTAAGCTTGCTTGCATTTCTGTCACATTTTGTATATTAGGGTACCGTGTTTTCTTTTCTTTTGCGTTTTATAGAGATTTTATCCCGTTTTATTAATTTAAATTGATTGATTTTTTTTTGTTTTGAGTGTACATTGTTATTGTTCTTGTAGTTATCTTTGATATTAACGGGGTGTTTTCTAACATTGGTCTATAGCAAGGGTGTTTCTGTTGTAAACTCCGATCCATTACCACCTCGCAACTGTAGCAACCATAACAACATGGTTCATATTTCATAGTCCCTCCACCAGGATCGTTTCCTGATTTTTCTTTTTCGCAGCCAGAGGGTGTCTTATTCTGGGAAGCACAGACCCGGTGGTTTCTAGAATACCATCGTCATTGGAGGGCCGAAGTGAAATTGATTGAGATGTTTTCAATGGGGATGGAAAAAGATTAAATTAGACAGTCCATGCACCGTCTGGATATTTTCAAATGTTGGTGGAAGGATAATTGAATGGGATGCAGTAGACATCATCGAACGTGATGAATCACAATTTAAAGTTTTATCACGGGTTGCATTTTCGGGGGGAGCCGTTTTTATGTCAAGATTTAAGATTTGGGTTTCTTTTTTGCCAAGTCAACCCAGTTTTTAAGAGTGCGAGCATGGGAACGGGTGCCTATTCAAATCGAGATGATGTAGGTGTCATGACGAAATACTCGTAGGAAGTTCTCCTCGTAATGCCAGGTAATAATAGAGTAATAAGGTAATCTATGAATCAAACAATGCAGTTCAATCTTACGTAATCAATATGGTTCATCTAGGGGTTTACATTCGGGTTGAATGACATATCTACTGTTGTGGCAGTTTTAACAAATAGAGATCGAGATAGATATGCTGCTGGGGATGTATATCGTAAAATTCCCGATTTTCTTAATGGCGAATTAATTCCTACAATCAAAGAGTGATCATTTACCTTTCCTGATCGCAATCCTTCACAATCGACGGGATCGGGATAGATAGGAAATATATGAATAAAGGATTTTTCATTTCCTATTATCCCGAATATTAATTCATCAACTCGGGGTATTCTATCAAATTTGTGTGTCTTGAGAATGCAGGGGGGTATATAAAGAACAAACAAAAGCCCATTGCGTAAGATAGATACCACACCCTTTTCTATAAACTAACAACAAGGGGGGGCTATCCATGAATGAATATTCATCTCAAATAAGCGGATCAGGCGGCAATATACCTGAAATCAATGGGGACAGGGGTTGAAATTTACTATGGGGGATAATTCTTCATGGAAATAAGTACGCATTATTTGGGAACGTGTCGATATTATTATTATTATTATTTTTTTTTTTTTTATTTTGGTTCTCTTTTGAGAATAAACTGATTTTTCCCAAAGTCTAGATTTCCTTCATTTAAGTTTTTTGATTGTTCACACAACAATAGATTCACTTAAACACACAATAACTTTATTAAAGAAAAGGTTATTATTGTTGATGGCTTAGACTACGAAATACGCGTGTTTGGGTAATTTGATTTAGAGTTTGTATTTTTGTTTTGCTTACCCGTAAAAACTTTAAACGAAACCGGGCGAGGTCTCCTATTGAGGAAGTATAATTACGGTAGGGGTGTAAATTGGGGGAATCATAATCCGCCTTTAATTATGTGACACGACAATAGAGTCATTTCAGTCTGTTGTTGTGGCCCACCCCTTTCCTTTGATAAAAGTCTCGATTCGGTGTTAGAAACCATTGATGATGGCGATGGTGATTCTCACGTAGTATATTGTCAATTTTCCTGTGATGCACGAGTCAGTAAACTAGTGTTTCAATCGTTTCACACTTGAAATAGTACTCAGTATATTATCTAAAGTGTTACAGAAGATGACACAGTGTAGTTTATGCTTGAGAAGTATGGGTTTTGTCGATTATTATTTCTATGACAGGTTTTAATGGATAATGTGAGTGATTGAATTAACAATGATGGATGCTTAAAACAGGGGTTCAACAAACCAGATGGTTGTGCAATAATAAATTTCTTGTCACCAAAACGGACCCTGCGTTTGGGTTTGGGGTTTTCCTTTTGCCTTTCTTGTCAATTTTTCAATCCATTGGCAATGAAACATGTGTGTAATTGGAAATACAAGAGATTGTGATTGCATGAGAAGCAGTAACAAAATAGAGACTATGTAGAATGAATGTTTAGAGTAAATCATGAGACTTTAAGATTTTGTGGCATGAAGTAAGTGGTGGTGGGTGTTGTTGTTGTTGGATGGATGGATCGACGTGTCGGGTAAATTGTTGTGTGGAGATTGGAAGCCGTCATTGAACAATTTTCCTGCTTTACAAAAAGAGAATGTCTTCGTTTACCAGTTGAGTAGACGACAGTATCCACCTACTTCAGTTTGACGTCCATTATTATCAAGATTGTATGCGTTTCATATATAGTTGATGGAAACAGTGATTGGATACATATAAAGAGAGGATTGAGTTTATAAGTATTGGCAATGGGAGAGTTATAGTTTGTATAAATTGGTTCAATGGAATTGGCGGAAAGCTACTTCTACTATGATTTGTTTGTGAGGTATTGTGTAATCTGTTGGTTGAGGTTTAATGACGCGTCTTTTTGAACAAGCGAGAAGAGTATTTGGTGAGCAAATGAATAAATAAATTAAATAAAAAGAAAATTTTGCAGTGGGTTATGAATGATTAGCCATAAACAATGCTTCACTATTATTACGTATGAATCACAAACAATGCAGCCAGTGGAAATAGGGAAAGGAAAAATAAAAACGCGGTTGTCATTACGAATAAGAGTGGGAGAGAAGAGTGTGAGATTGGAGTGATGGTTAGGGTATGGAATAGATGACATCAAGAAGGGGTCACCTGTAAATCTGTATATACTCTTTAACTGTATAGTTGATTGCATATGGGGTGAATACTTGTAATGATGAAGTTGCTGTATAACCAATGAAGATTGTATTATCAATTGGCACAACCAGCGAATCACATAAGGGAGAACATGGGGCAACAATGGAGTTAACGGTGTTGAAAGTGGACAAGTGTTGTTGTTGTTTTTCTTTTTTTTCTTTTCCGTTTTGTCGAACAACAGAGATTAAATATTTACATCGAGGATATATACTTCCTGTTCAATACAGCATTTATAAGCAATTGGGTTTAAGTATGAGAGAGAGTTCATAATGTATTCTACTTTCTATCGATGACGATTTACGTGTAACGTAGTTTTGATTGTCTTGTATTGTATTTGATTGTAGTGTATTGTATTGGGATAAAAGGTAGAAGAGTAAGTTACTTGTTGTTTGTATGATAATTAATAGTAAGTGAATTTCCAGTTCTAGTAATTTCATTTAGTAAGCAATAGATAGTAGTAGTAGTAGTAGTAGTAGTAAGTAATCCATAGTAGTAATTGTAGTAGTAACTTCATATTGATTTACACGAAGAATCATTTTTCAGTATTTTTATTTTAATTTTTATTTATTTATTTTTAGTATTCCTTTTTTTTTAAATACTCTTTACTTATTTACGGCAATTTAATTTTTTTTTAATTTTTTTTTTCTTAAAAAAGTTTATTATTTATTATTTTTTTTATTTTATTTTTATTTTTATTTTTATTGTTTTGGTTATTTTTGTTCTTCATTTTTTTACAACAACAATCATTAACAATAACAATAACAATAACAATCACTAGTACTAACAAACACAGTAGTACTAACTAACAGAAAAGATTATTTACAACCAACTTTTCTTAGTTTATCAAATTTCTACTACTACAACTACAACTACCACTATTACCACTATTACTACTACCCCCTTTTACTTTTGTTTAACCCAATAGACATAACACAACACAACACACTTCAACACTTCATTGCCAATTGATCTACCAGTCAATCAATCAATCAATCAATCAATCAATCAATCAATCACAATCATCCATTCACCACCCATTTTATATGCATAAATCAACCCAATCAATAACTCATTAAATTTGTTTATTTTAGTTTTGTATTTTCAGTCATACTATCACTTGTTTGCCCATTGATTAAAATATGATGTCATCTTCATCATTTCCAAACTACATGAGATCAAACCATCACAATAATAAACCACTAGACTCAGCATTCCCCCCATTCAAAATTGAACATAAATATAAAGGGGTGTATGAACGAGCAGGATTCGAAGTATTCAGAGACGGAACGAACTTGCCAATAAACAACAACAACAATAACGGCAGCAACAGCAACATCAGCAACATCAGCAACAACAACAACAATAATTACCACTACCAACTGGATAGTGGATCTAGTCCTGAACTTACTAACTATTCTCATCAAAATAAGCATAAACCAAAGTCCTCATCTTCTTTTGGATCAGTTTCTTCAAAATCATCATCACTGCCATTTAGCTCAAAATTCACCCTCAACAAGAGCACAAGCACATTATTTGAGGCCCAGAATAAGTCGGCGTCGAATGAATACAACGAAAACATGTACGAATTAAGAAGCAGCCATTCTTCTGGTATTCGTCACCATGAACCAGGATTTAACCCGTACCAACCACCAACAACCCAGCGCAATCATAGAGCGGTCTCGGAACCTACGGTTACACCACCACCACAGCAACAGCAGCAACAACAGCAACAACAGCAACAGCAACAACAATACCCACAACATCCACAACAATACTATCAAAATCAACCACAACAATCTCATTCTTACAATGACATGGGCCCTTCATTATCAACCCATCAAAAACAAAGGTCGTTTAGTGCTGGCAACCCACAACAACAACAACAATATCCTCACTCTTCTGCATACGGGTCTAATAACACCCAAAACCCATACACGCAATACTCAGAGTATCGTACTATCCCCGAAGAAAGTGAATCATCCTTTGATTTTGGTTCGGCTCATAAAAACTCACAACCAACTAGAAATATAAAAAATTTAGTTCTTGATTTGGATAGTAATCACAATGGCAGTGACACTACATTAGATGCAAAAGCTTCTGAAGTTGAAAATTTTCATCAGTCGCCAAATAATCACTCATCTGAAGCTAAATATGCTCCTTCCGGATATCAACGGGATGCACCTACGGTTCCTACACCAACTAGTATTCAACAATTTGATCACAAAAGAGAACACAATGCGAATAGAGCATCGGGACAATCATATTCTAGTCATATTTCTCAACGAATTCATCCTCCTCGGGGAATGCAAGTGCCCACTGCAAGGATGCATTTACCAAACCTGCCTCCTGCGTATATCGTTTCTCGAAACAATGTACCTCCTTCATCACCCAAGTTACCACCTCACCTCCCAAATCCAAATTTGCCATGTTCTCCAACCAATCCACAATTACAAGCAGTTTCACGTGATGACAAATTATCGCATGCATTAGATCAATTCAGAGAGGACGTAGTTGCCCGGCATCAACATGAAAGACAACCACAGCCTCCGCAACCTACGCAAGCTAAGAACCCAGCAGCTATCATTCCAGTTGTGAATGAGGAAGCATGTCCGGATACTATACGATCGGACAATAGTGGAAGCCATTATGAGAGTGATGATGAAAGTGAAGGTGAACGTGAAACTAACTACATGGTTCCAAGCAAAAACCAATTCAGAAACAGTCAGCTTTCGATGGTGAGTTCCATCATATCTAAAGAGTCTTTGTCTGGCGAAGCTTATGAAGAAAACCAAAGTGGATTTGGTGACGACGAAGAAATTGAAAAGGAATTGGAGAGACAATTAGCGGCATTGAAAATGAATGGAAGTATGGAAAGTATAGGTAATGACATAATCCAGTCCGAAGTGGCTAATCGCCTGGATGATTCACAGGTTAAGCCAGAAGACCAAAAGGTGAATGGTCCACTTTTACCCGTGTTTAATGTTGAAGATATGGGAGATGTAGATATGTCAACTCCCAAGAAGAATCGACAAGATGAAGAAGAAACCATCGAACCGTTGGCGCTTAGAGGGAAATCGGTTGAGGTTGAAGATACAACAGAGTCAGCAACTTTGGTGGAGGAAGACCCTATACATCCATTATCTCCAAAGACTCATCGGATCGATCAAGAATTGGAATCAATGAATTTTAAGATTATGGAAGCAAATGAATCACCCTCGGTATTTCTCAAAGAAAAATTCGATAGTCCTGACACCGCCGACATTGAAACTGTCCAACAAGCCCCACCAGCAAGATTGATGAATGATGTCATTTTGGATGAGACACCACTCACACCAATCCATTTCCCGGCCGGACATGGTCCGTGTCGAGGGTGTAATAGTTCCATCTTGCCTACTGCTCGTGGGAATGAAAAGGCAATCTTCTCAAAACTGGGTGAGCTTACCGGACAATGGCATAGACGATGCTTTGGATGTGTTTACCGAAATTGTGAGATTAAGTTCAGCAAGAATACTTCTGTTTATGTG
Organism: Hemisphaericaspora xylanilytica; assembly: GCA_030563365.1. Taxonomy (NCBI): domain Eukaryota; kingdom Fungi; phylum Ascomycota; class Pichiomycetes; order Serinales; family Debaryomycetaceae; genus Hemisphaericaspora; species Hemisphaericaspora xylanilytica. The sequence goes on along the minus strand of JAKUCC010000001.1, from coordinate 39,714 downwards.
TTGGAAGATAAGCCATATTGTTTTACTCATTACCATGAATTGAATGGCACCCAGTGTCAACTGTGTCGAATTGGGATTGAAGGAGAATGTATTGAGAATGAATTGGGCCAGAGATGGCATTTGGATTGTTTGAGTTGTGGACATTGTCATAATAAGATTAGAGGTGATTATTGGCTCGTGAATGACATGGTTGTTTGCGATGAGGATGTGAGGTATATGAGGGGAGATGGGGATTTGGTTGAGAGAAGAAGGACAAGGATATATTTCACATGAGAGGATATTTGATAATTATGACTTTTGTAATGTTAAGTTGTATATATGTATAGATTTTAATGCCATTAATATTTTAATTTTTACATGATGCTGATGTGATGATGTCTATAAAAAAGGATGCTTTATTACATACGGGGGATAATTATTATGATGAACTAGTTGCATTCATATCAAGTGTGGTTTCTCGAGCAGATTTGAATTTCTTATTATCTTCATTGCCATCCATATCAATTTCATCATCATCAAGCATAAAATTATCATGATCGAAATCGGCGGAATTCAATTCCACCTCAGTACTATTCATTTCCAAATCATCTTCGAAATTCCCAAATATCAATACATCATCATACTCTCTAATCCCACCCATTGCACCACCACCACCAACTCCACCTCCACCACCACCATTCATTCTATACATCGCCAATTTCTTCTGCATCTTAAAATATATCAAATACGCCGTCAAACTGGCGGCACCGGCAGTTATCAAAATACTAACCACATCGACCAACTTGGTCGACCCACTACGATGATCATCGCCCAATTGTTTCAATTTATTCCCGACAAACACATGAATCAACAACTTGGGCGACGTGATCACCACCGCCCAGAAATACGTCGCGCCCCGCAAATTGGGAATCGCCGCCAACGCCCCATTCGACAACGAGTACGGCAACGGACACAACCGAATCAAACACAACAACACCAACGATGAATTGGTCGACTCGGTGAGGATTTCCGCTAGGGCGCGGAACGTGTGGTTGTGGTCAACCAAGTGGCTCGCGCGCCGGTGGAGCCAGTATTTGAACACGAGGAAACTGGCGTAGCTGCCCATAATCGACGCCAGGGCCAAGAGGGGCCATCCCTGGGGGAAGCCGTACGTCATGCCCACGAGCATCGAGAGCCCCGTGAACCCAATCATGGGTGGGAAGGCGACGATGAACACGAGGACGAAGAGGATGAGCGACCCCGTGGCGCCATGGTGGTGGAGGTCGTCGGAGATGTAGATGAGGAATTTTATGATGTAGACGTGGAAAAGTATCACGAGGACCCCGGCGATGGAGGCGAGGGTGAATAGGATGCCGTAGATTAGTTGTTTGGTGGTGGATTGTTGCAAGTACCATTGTTTGGTGTGGTAGAGGAGGTTGTTTATTTGGGTGGCCTTTTGGCGGATGACGCCGGCGATGGTGGTGGGGTTGTGGGACATGTTGGTGGTGATTGATATCGTGTTTGGAGGGGTTGTGGATGTGGCGCCCGTAGTGCCAGTGGTGGAGGAGGTGGAGGTGGAGGTGGTGGTGGTTGTGCTGGTTGAGATTGTAGGTGCTTGGGCAATCGGTATATATCGTGAGTCCAGGGTAAGTCGTGGCATATGTTTAGTGGGTTAGTGTGATGGGTGATGCGATGGTTGGGTTATGGTTGCTAAGTAAATGATCATTGGGTTGATTTTTGCATCGGGGATATTGATTTTCATTTTCGTATGTTTTTTTTTGTTTGGTTTGGTGTTAGGGTGTAGTGTCGGTTGGCATGGGCTGTGGAGGTTGGTTGCAAGTAGCACAGTAAAAAAGCGAGCCCGCCGATGATGCCTCGAATAATCTTCGATGCGTCAAATGTTGTCAGATGCTTCCTGTACAATTGGACAGGATAGACTATTACTTCGTTTGAACTTGTTCTGAGAACCTTATCGGTAAAACAGAGTAAGTGATACTTTGGAGAATCGAACAGTAAGTAAAAGAAAATATACAACAATTCAAGAGAGCATTGCGAACGTTCCTCTTTGACCTATTAGGATTTCGGACAAGATGGCATAGTTCGTTAGTTCTACAAGTAGTCTTTGGATGAGGAGTCGCTTAAAGAGATGGATGATCATTGTATGTATGTCGGAGTATACGGAAGAAAGATACATTACCGGATATTATTTGCAGTCTTTTCATAACCACAAGAAACCTTAACCTTATGATTGATATTTTTCATTAACTGATTCTGGAGTTTGTTAGGATCCAGATTCTTCAGTTGATTTCGGTATTTCACCTATTAATCTAGTCAATAGAGGGGTTAACTGGTAAATGTAATACTACTCAACCTAACAGTATAACATTCCATGCTACGACATAGATCAGATTATTTTGCAGTTATACTTTGTGGGGCGTTTTTAGCTTTGCCAAGTTCGATCCGATTTGACTCTGGTTGGTCCTCGGCAGTTTATGTACTGAGAATTAGACCCGATGTCAGTATATCGAAAGTTGAGCTTTCAGTAAACTTGCTAGTAATAGTGAGGGCTTTACTTGCACTTCCTTGTAATGTTTATAGATTTTGCTGGGATGTCTTAATTCACCGTTATCCTTGTATATGGAACCACACATAGGTGATAATAAAAATGTAGGCTGCAAGTGAGAAACATAAACTGCTAATTCCGAATACTCCACTGGAACGGCGTCCATGTTCTATATATAGAACACCAAGGGTAGTAACCGAAACATGATCGATTTGGAGTGTTACTCCGTCGGACTACTAACAATCAAACACCAACACACCAACACCTTAATCAAACCTTGCGTAAAAATTCCAGGTCTCAAATTTATCCAACTTCTTTGATGCCACATCTTGATCTAGCCATTGCCTGAATTGACAATCTTTTGATAACTTGGATACTCATTCTCTGGTGCCATGTTCCTCCTCGTACATCATCATCTCTTTTGCTGACACGGTTTGATAGATAAAACGACGGTAGCGTCTTGATAGTGATTTTGGTTCGGCTTGATAAATCGGGCGGATGTATAAGGGTGCCTGCGATAGACGGATAAATATCATAATATTAGTCTGTTTTCAGATTCGGTTTGGCGCCACCACGTCACTTTATATGAGATTATGATCTTCGAGAGAATCAAGATTTCGTATTATTGGAAGAGGAAAGATACAATAATTATCAAGGTGAATAAAAACTTAATATCTATCTATCTACAGGCAATGGTCAATCAACAACTAACAATACTATTAACAAGATATTAATATGAATATTCCGATAAATTAAACAACTATTAAAATAATAAAAACCGAAATAACTCTCGAAACTATCTAAAGACATGCTTCTCTTTAATCCTTCTTTGCCTTCTTCAAAAAGCTCAAGCTAAACTTTCTATATCTCAAGAAATAATAAAGGATCAAACAAGCCAGCAAGTTGAATACTATATAAGCACAAAAGAATCCGACATTTCTCCATCTATAACTAAAACTAGCACCAATGGTTGCTAAATATTGATCAGCATTTTGGAAATTACAATAACCACATTGCTCAGTAGCTTCAGGATTGGTCAAATATCCACCTTGGGCATTAAGGAAATCTTGCAAGAATTCACCACAAGTTTGTCCTTGCGTAGGGTTGAAAAATGACAATTCTTCATTTGAACAACGAATTGGACGGCCATGAAGGAACGAAGCAACTAAATTACCAATGAAATAGGTGTATGGGGATACTTTATTCATAAATGTCCAGAATCCTGGCATTAAGCTGACGGGTTGGACAACCCCACTGAACACAACCACAAATGTGTAGAAGAATGATACCAACACAGCGGCCGTTTCTAAATCGGGAGCAATGTACAATAACATAAGACCAAACGAGGCAGCAAACATTTGTAAAAAGATCCCTTGAGTGAGGTAAAAGACACCAGTATGGGAAGGGGTAACGTCGACTTGGGTGGGGAAATATAATGAAACAAACATAATACCGGCTCCAATGAACAAATATGGCAATTCATTCAAGAATTGGGTAAGAATTAATAATGACCAATGATAAGTATTTGATAATTTCTCTCTAACTTCGAATAAATCACGACCACCAATTGCCTTTTCTTGGATTTGATTAATCACGGGAGCAGACACAACAACGGATAAGAAGGAACAAAACATCCCATTTTGAGCACCAGTACGAGTATATTTCAATCCAAAGAAGGTGAAACCAATGAATAACCCTGAGATTGTCATTAAAAAGACCTTGGATGCGATATATTCGGGGTCACGGAAAAACGTCAAGGCACTTCTTTGCAAAACATATCTAAATTGATACCAATATGGAGTAGCATATTTGTTGGTTAACCCTTTCTCAACGACTTCATCTGATTTTTGTGATTGATGATCACCAGCAAGTTCAGCAATCAATTGGTCTCTCTTTGCGTCGGTAGCCTTCTTCTCAGGAGAATTTTGCCAGATTTGGAACCAATCTTCGTCAGTAGTCGCAGTAGCACCAGCACCAATAGCTTCCAAAATGTATTCAGCTGGGTTTTCATGGTCGTCACAATGTCTAGCGCCATTCCTTTCGAAATAATCAACAATCACATTTGAATGTTTCCCAATATCCCCGAAATAAACTGTTTGACCACCTTTTCTTAACAATAATAAACGATCGAATTCTTCAAATAATGTAGCTGAAGGTTGATGGATAGTACACAAGATCGATTGACCAGCATTAGCTAAATCACGCAACAACTTAACAATAGCCCATGCCGATTGAGAATCAAGACCAGAGGTTGGTTCGTCAAGGAATAACAACAATGAAGGTTTGGCAACCAATTCAACAGCAATTGATAATTTCTTTCTTTGTTCAACATTCAACCCATTTCCTAATCGACCAACAACAGCATCAGCATAATCATTCATATCCAATACGTCAATAATCTTTTCCACGTATTCTAATTTTTCGGCATCAGGAACATCAGTTGGTCTTCTTAATCGAGCAGCAAATTGAAGCGATTCACGTACAGTAACTTCAATCACATGGATATCTTGTTGTTGGACATACCCTGTTCTTCTTGAGAAAGACAGGTCAAGTGGCTTACCATTCACCAACATATCACCAGTCACAACCCCAAAATCAATTCTTTGGGCCAATGTGTTCAACAAAGTTGTCTTACCAGCACCTGATTCACCCATTAACGCCGTCAATGTTCCAGGAATACAGTAACCACTGACATTATCTAATAAGCGACGTTCACCTCCTTCATACGGAATGACATAATCAACATCTTTCCAAACAAAAATATCCTTAACTCGTAATGCTTCCAATTGTTGTTCTGGTTGTGGTGATCCACAAACACTTCTAGGTAACTTCTCAATTTCAGAACTCGAGGCCGAGCCTGATTCCAAATCAGATTTGGATTTAGGTTTCACAATATGATCAGGAACCTTACCCTTGAGGAATAACAACTTATCTCCACCTCCACTAACGGGTCTAACAAATTCGGTACCCAAGCAATTAATCGTCAAAAACAAAACCAAAAACGCAATCAAAACCCCAAAATTCCTCCATACATGGCTAAATTCATACCCAAATGCAATGCTCAAATAATCATCACCCGAAACCCAACTCTGACCTGGTCTTGAACCAATAAACGCACAAACCTGTTCTCCGGGACCTAAGTCTTCATATCCTGGACCTGAGGGGGTTAAATAAGGCACCACACATTCCATTCTTCTTCCGTGAAATTCTGAAGCAATAATCGCTTCAAAAGCATACAAGACCGGGTTGATGTATGAGATCCATTCAAACCAAGGATGCATGGATGGTCGTTGAATCATATAACTTGAGTACATAAGCGAAGCAAGCACCAAAACCCCAGCAAATGCATTTGCAGCAGAAATCGTCTTATTAATAGAAGCAACTGCTTGAAATAAATTAGACATGGTAATTTGGACAAGGATGATAAATAGATAGAATGTGAAGAATTTCCCGGCATCTCGGGCGAGATTGGCAAGGAAATAAAGGATGATGACAAAGAATGTATTGGTAAGGACGGAAAGGGGAATGGAAATCATGAATTGAGATAACGCATCTGCCGATGGATGATACATTGAGTAATTCTTGTGCTTCATAAGGATAGGACGGTTGGAAAAGGAAGCAGAAACCTGGGCAAGACCTAAAAGGGTCATAAACAACACACCAAAGAAGATAACACCACCACGAGAAAATGCCCCGGAAACATCATTTGGCGTATTGTAATACAAGGAACCAGCCACAAACGCTTGAGAAATTGCCGCAATAATGATTGTGATTGTATATGCCTTGTCACCCCACACTCTATCAAACGATCTGACTGTACATAATCTTAATTGCTCCCAATAAGATACAGTAAAATGGGAATTCTTTCTCGAATTCTTACTCTTTTCTTGCATGATTGATTCATAATAATGTTGTCTAGTTTCATCTGCTTTGATTTCGTCGTTGTAGAACTCAATTTGTTCCATTAACTGGCGATATTCTGGAGATTTCAACCAATATGCTTCAAACTCTTCAGCAGTGTTAGGGACCTTGTTCTCATATCCTGGTCTGGCTGTTCTACCAATTGGATCTGTAATTGCGGTTAAAAATTCTGCTGTAGTCTGTCTCTGTGGACATTCCCAACCCATATTCTCAAAGTATTGTTTAGCAGTACTTGCAGGACCATAGTAGATTTGTCTACCTTTGTATAAAACAGTCACTTTGTCGAATTGTTGATAAATATTTTCACCAGCTTGATAGATACTAACAAATGCAGTGGTTCTTAAAAGTTTGGTACCGGTTCTAATAGCTTGAGCAAATTCCAACGCAGTCGATGCATCTAAACCTCTTGTTGCGTTATCCCAACAATATAATGAGCCTCTACAGGCCAAAGCTTCAGCGATTGAGACACGTTTCCGTTCACCACCAGACACACCTCTAATAAATTCGTTACCAACTTTAGTATGGTAAGTGTGCCTTAACCCGAATACAGTGGCCAAGAGTTCCTTTTGAGCTTGAATAAATTGTTCCCTGGAAACATCATTAATTCTAATACTAGGGGTTTTGCAACCAATTGCAAAACTTAAGGTTTGATCAACTGTTAAATGAGGGAAATGAACATCAATTTCTGGATTATAAATCAAGTCATTCTTGAAGGTCTTTAACATTTCCAGCTGGGGCAATCCATCATATTTAATATTACCTTCAATCCCTTTATACAAATCAAAATCGGTTCCACTCAATGCTTTCAAAAAGGTTGAGCACCCTGCACCTGGTCTTCCTAATACCAACACCATTTCCCCTGCCTTAGCATAACCATTGATATTATGTAAGATGGTTCTATCGGGACGTTTTTGTCTTGCTGCTTGAATCGCACCAACTGGTCCTTTCAAGATATCTGCTGCTGTTGGAACAATTGCGAATGATTCATCGGTACCATAAACATTCAAGTCGGTGAATGAAATACCCGATTTTCTTAATTTGATACCTTGTTTATTCGCAAAATAAACAAAGTTGGCTAAAACTCGGGATAAATTGAATTCATCTAACTTTAAGTGGAATAAGTCGGTTGACTTATTGGTGATGGCTCTACTGATTTCTCTTGATATCGAATCTAATTGATCATCTAAATCTCCATGAGTGATTGAAGAAACTGTTCTCACTAATTGTAACTTCCGTTCTTCTTCGTTGAAATAGTTGATGTCAAAGTCTTGGATGACATCGTCTGGTAGATGATCTTGTGAACTAGTTGATGATGAACTTCCCTCAACCATTGTTCTTCATTTACTGTTTAAATAGATCTTGTAGTTTTGAAGAAAAGATTGAAAGAGAGAAAAAAAGAAACATCAACTACTGTGTCTACTGATATAGTCATGTATATATATATATATATACATTTGTTTATGCATGGGGGTTTGTGGTTTGGATAGGATGGTCACTTCCAACAGTTTTTTCTTATGACTAAGACTTAATAAGCGAGTTGCCCAATCTTTTTTTTTTTTGGTGTGGTTGCTGCGTGTAAGATTTATTGAATTTCTTGGTGGGCTCCCCCAAGTTATGTGAGTTTGGTTTTTTTTTTCTTTTTTTTTTTTGTTTTTCCTTTTTGCTTTTTTCTTGTTTTTCCTTTGTATTTGTCGGAGACGGCTATAACTATTTCCGATGAATTATTTTGTTATATCCGTGTACTTATGGCCATCTCTATTGTTGAATCTTTCAGTAGAATGGGCAACTATCGAATCATTTACAAAACCACGTACCTACTATTGATGCAAAGAGCAAAGTATCGGTTCTTTTCAACAGTTTCATGCCTTCCATGATGATTCTTTTGAGCCAATCATTGTAGAAGAAGCCACGCCAATTAAATAGATTTTCTCATCGGTACCGTATCGGGGCTTTGAAGGAGTTTAAATGTTTGAATTCTTTCGAGCGATACTAAAAATCAATTTGCAAAAATACTTCAAGGATATTCCTCGAAGGAGATTGGTTATATCCGTATTCTCAGCGATTAACCCTGAACTCAAGATATCGAATGGATGGTAATGGGTGAGAGGTTATTTTCTTGACGATTATAGTGGCGTTGCATTACCATGTGCGTTTCCCGCGGGTTCATACTCAAAACCAAAACGTTCGCTATGCAGAATCCCTCTTATCTCCTACATCAGTTAAGTATACTGGGGCATCGGCATTATCCCTTGATTGGGAATTTTTCATCGGTCGAATTAACTTTTGTTCAGAGAGTTGGACCCCGGATTCTAAACCCAAAATAGGCAGTAATCTCCGACGAAATTAATTTGTAAGCGTCTTCGACTTCGACTTCCTTTTCAAACGGGGATGTGGCTTTACACAAAACGGCTATACATTTCCGCGCAATATTCGGATGAATTCTAATCTGCGCATAATAGGTTCTCTACAAACGGAAAGCTATCCGATCAGTTGTTTTGATGGAATTTGACAAAAACAAGATAAGGCGATATATCCATTGAATAGTCCCGTACAGTTGCCAAGCGCTCAAACAATAAAAGAATATGCGATTCAACCAAGGTAGCGGCTGTGAAGAAACGACCAGAATGTAAGCGTGGTTTTCACTGGAGCTAGATGTTTGTGTAATATCCCACCAATAGTCTTGTTCTACTCTTCAAATGAAATATTGTTTTGATCGAGTTCCAAAATTTGTCCTTTATGTTTTGTCCTTGGCACTTTGATATGGTAGATCTGTGGCATTTACTTATTTGTACGTTATCTTACTCGTTTCATGTAAATTTACACAATCGATTACCAGGTCACATAACCTACTTATGGTCTTGGTAGCGCAAGAAAGGTGTATTCGTTTTGGGGTCCACGATATCCGCGTGTTGTACTATGAGTACGCCTTAACAATAAAAAATCACTATATATTACTTGACTCTATTTGACCAATCCCTTAATCCTCTAAATAAGTAATATATAACTATAAAAAAGTTATTCTAGTTTAAACTAGACTATGGGAAGGTGAAAAGTCTTCACCTAAATTGGCCTCCACACGACCAATCACATTATTGGTCCTGTATATATGCCAACAAGACGCCTCTTATCGTCTTTTCAGTGCTGCAAAATAATCAACCTTGATGCCATTCTTACCAGATACCAAACAGAACAAACAGAGTGATATCCCATCCCATTTAAGGTCGATCAAAACCACCGACACGGGTCACTTATATGACACTACTAGAAAGTTGTGTGTTGGCAGCTTTCTTCACGTTTGTGTAAATCCGGTTGCAAATAGGATAAGTACAACAAAGCAATTTCTTCAACTAAATTTCATGGAATGCTTTGTTCTTCACCTTCTGAGCATGAATTGCAAATTAATATATAAAGATCTGATCAGTACTATAATATCGTCTACACAAACCTGACTAACACAACATGCTCCTTTTATGTTCAATTTTGACAGAATTTCCTAATAAATGACAAAGATGGACAATCCATTGTAACCTAAGATAAAGTTTGACAAATCTACAGTTTCCTTTAGAGATATACTTTCAAAGCAAATGCCAGCATATTCCCAAATCAACCACTTTGATACCAAATATAGAATTAGAATGTGTTCTGATTGCAAAGTTGTGAATGTGATTTGGTAAGATATAATGGAATATGATGATCACGTGATAATAACATATTACCTGATTAGGAAATATGATTGGACAATTTCACACGACTCAAGGTGTTTGAATTTGACGAGTTTGATAAATCACTAAACAAAACAATAACAAAAAAAGAGTAAACAGTGACAAACAATATAAACAAACCACCGGCATATAGAAAAAAAAAATTTTCTTTTTTGTTTTAATTATTTTTGTTTGTTGGTGGGAAAAACCTTGAGCGACAGCGAGTGACAGTTGGTGAGAAAATTCAGAGATCAACACGCCAAGTAACAAATTAACACTTTACTTTGCAACTTTAACGAAGAGGAAATCAACCAACACATTTTGCCTTCTTTTACTTACAAGTTTTAGTTTAATTAATACCCACCTGGATTCACGTCATCTTACATCACAGGCTATCCCCTTTAGTATCCGTCATAGTCCAATTCCACCCCCAACATCATATCTACTGAAGTGTAAATACGATTGATACCCACATCTTCAGTGATTATCCAATTATACCACTGATATTTCAGACCACCAACTTGTCAATTATCTCGAAATTAGCATTTCTTTTTTGACTTTCACTATCCATAAAGCAAGAAAGTGACACAACATCCGACTTTTGACCCAATTGCATTTGTTATCAATATAAGAAATACCCTCACCTCAACTAGATTATCGTTTAGAATCGAATATTTATAGACTTTTTCCTAGACACATAATATGGAAGATACAACAACCACTATGACAGTCAGCAATACAATTTCCACCGCCAAAGGTGGTTCTTCAAAAGTAATCGAATCATTGCATGCAAAAATCGACAATCTAACCGAAGAACTCACAGTAACTAAAGCAAATTTAGAAGAAATAACCAAGAAGCATCAAATAGCTTCCAAGAGGTGCGACTCTTATGTCGACCAACTTGCTAATTCTCATCATGAAAATGATGTCTTGACCGCGTTAATAAAACGTAAGGAGCGAAGAATAATTGATTTGGAAAATTCATATAATGAAATGGTTGACATGAATGAAGGGTTAAAATTGAACTACAAGAACTTGACTATTCGTTGTGAAAATTTACAGCAGAATAATATGAACTCCATGGGTGAATATGAAAGATTGAAGATTAGTTATGACGCATTATTATCGGGTCAAAATGAATACAAGAATTATTACAAAGCTCAATTTGACGCATTATCAAGTGAATTTGAAAAGTTCAAGCTTGAAACTGAAAAGAAATACTCGACAATGAGTGAAGAATGGAATAAGAATGATAAGGATATTGATACATTATTAGACTCATTAGTCAATAAACGGACCAAAATGGACAATATATATGTTTCTAAAAATAATAGAATTTTGGAATTGTTAACAACATTGGCTACCGCTACAAAGCTTCATGGCCAAGAGTCAAAGGAGGTTTTACAACAAAACGTTGCCGTCATCAATGAACTTGTTGCCATGTTCCCAGATATGGAAGAGAATTTGGCTAAACACTTGGAAGCCACTGTTAATATCGATGAATTATTGGGAGAAACTCAAGAGGCCATCGAACAATATCTGTTTGAAGATGAAGACCTTACTTTGACCAATCCATCAACAACCTCCACTCCGGCAGTTTCGAGAAACAATACCTTGAAGAAACGGAGAAATAGAAACTCTATGCGTATTGATTCAAAGAGTACAAGCCCAACATTAAATAATATAATCAACCTACCCAAATCTCGAGCAAATCCTACAAGCAAGTCCAATTTTAATAGATTTTCAATGAGCGACTTTGAAAATGGCCATGCTGACCAGGAAAATCAATCATACACTCATCGCCGGTCAAGCAGTAATGTCAACTTCCATCGTCGTCAATCAAGTAATGCTGGTGGTTACAACCATAATGGAAATAGTTATGGTAACAATGGTAAGGGAAGAAATACCAATGGTGGTGGCGGACAAAACAATAACTATAATGGCAACAACAATTATAACAACAATAATTATAACAACAACAATAATAATAACAATAATGGTAATAATAGACAAAAGAGAAGGTCATATATTTCGCAAAACAACAAAAGAAACTCACAATTGTTTGACCAAAATGTGGCCGTGGCATGATTTGATTGTTGTATAAACATTCTCCATTTTTATACCCCCCTTTGAAACGTTTCTTTATTGATATACTGTACGTTTATATTAGACATGTACAGTGAATTAAAAATATTAAATACAAGTGTGAATATTGATAGAATTTTTATGTTATTTTAAATACATTAATCGTCCCATCCTCGTAGCCCGCAAATAAGACTTGAGAATCGATATTCTTTCTCCGTCTTATCATTGACGCATAACTTTTCTTGTTGTCTCCATCACTTGCCATAGTGGTAGCGGACAATATCATATACGACAATTTTATCTCCCCTTTGGCAATGGCTTCACTCTCATCCATCCCACCTTGATTAGCAGTCATTGTTTTAATACGGGGCAATTCACGTGAAATAGTCCATTGGCAAGTCTTCTTTTCGATGTCATACCCTTGTATAGTCCCATTCCAATATCCGACAATCATCTGATTGGACAAGGTCGCGATGCCATGTATTCCTGATTCATTCACCTTGAAAATCTCATTATTTGGGTGAATGGCAATTTTATTATTGGTTGATCCCGAGATCAAATGGCCTTGATGATTGGATAGGGATATAATTGGGTTTGGCGCATGGGTTGAGTTATGATAGGTTAGTGTAATTTTGGGATCCCGGTTGATGATTGTTCGTGATTGTTCTTTGAATAATTTACTCAACCCACCACCACCGCCTCCGGCACCACTACCACTGCTATCAGTGCTGGAATTCGTTGTCTTAGATACCGGCGGTATATTAAAGTCAATCGTTACACCTACAATATCACCAGACTCAAATCCGATATATATCACATCATCAATATGGATCATCTTCATAATAATCCCAAAATCACCACGAGCACCAACCTCACCATCAACAACGCCCGCACCACCATGCACGAGATTATAAGCACTAAAATTGGTGATTATCCGCCGGACGCCCCACCCACTACCATCATCATTGTTGGACAATTTATAAACATCAAAATTGTTTGAATCTATCGTGGCTGGGGTAATCAAATATCCATCATTGAGGTATACGACATTGGAAAAATTCGTGGTGTTGACGGGCATACTAAACTCTTCAATTATTTCTTCCTCATTGGATTTCGTTTTTATATGTTCGAGATCCCAGATTTTGAGTTCGGAATCCCGGGAATGGGTCAATATGTGAGTATGATCAAGTTGTAGAAGTGTAAGTACACTCAGTTTGTGGCCCTGCCAACATCGCACGGGTCGACGCGTGATGAGGTTCCATAAAATGAGAAGACCCGATGTGTCGGCTGTTAGAAGCTGTTGCGTGGTAGGAATGTGGAGAATAGACGTGACTGACTCCGCGTGTGATCGAAGGGTGAATTGTAGCTTAGGATCGGACATTTATCACTAGGATACTGGTAGAGATGGTATGTGATGTTTGGTATCTTGATAGATGGATTACGTAATAAACTGAACCATTAAAAAATATCAGTCGTGCATCACTCAAGAAAGTTCGGGTGCAAATAGTTTACTTTAGAGTGTTAGAGTTACGGTGTCAGTAATCATTTATTCATCTAATTAATCTAAAAACAACTAAACTCATTTGAAGACGATTGTAAATTCTGTTCCAAGACGACATGGAATTCCTCTTTTGAATACTTATATGCCTTTTCTCCAAATTGTTGATATTTTTCATCAATTGTACTCAACAACACTTGAACCAATTTCTGACTATTCTCATTCAATTGTAAATTCCTCGAGTTATCAAAAACTTGCATGAGGAAATTGACATCCAATTTCAAATTCACCAATGCAATTGAACTCAATTCAAACTTTCGTACATTATCCAAAATCGATTTCAAGAAACTTAATTGAAGTTCATTTATAATTCGAACAAAGATATCCAATGCAGTTAGCGGTTTAATCTTGTTTACCAACTTGACAAAATGGACTAATATCCTATAAATAAACCCATTTACTTTTAATTTCTTAGGTTCCAGCTTAGTATTAAAGAAATTATTAACTTGGGTGCTAATGTATAATTTCTCATTGGTTAAAATATCTTCAACAATGGTGATGTTTGCCTTATCTATATCAGCAAATAATTTCAAGTTTTGGGTTTGTAAATCTTTCGAATATAATTGATCGAATTTCCTAATGACTCGTGGGAATACATCATTCGATAATTTATCCAAATTGTTCATTGTTAAGATTTTAAATACTTCAACATCACAATTATCTTCCAACATGTTTTGAGGAATTAATGCTCTTTCGATATTATACTTCTTCATTACCGAATCAACAAGAATATTCAAACTTCTCATAAATTGTATTTCCAAACTGACAAGGATTCGCTTACTTGGATATGAGCTAACAATCTTAAATTCGGTCTTGTTTTCCTTCTCGTTTTGGTTAAAAATCAAACTTGCAATTTTGGTGATAACATATAACTGGTAGTATTCAATTATACTCATCAATTTCGTATGCTTACCACTATAATTTGCCAACTTATTCAAAGCAATCTCTTCTTCGACTTGCCAATCTTCAATGTCATAAAATTGGCTACAGTCATTCACCCACACTGCACAACATGCTTCGATTATTTTTTGATTAATCTTGGTGCTGAAAGACTTCAACGACTTAATGGTTTTGTTAGTATCACTAGATTTACTAAGATTACCAATGGTGCCGACATTGTGACCAAAAGTGGTAAAGATCCGATTAAGCTTGGTGCTAATTTTTGTAAGATGATAAATAGCCGAGAGGGAATTGGTATAATATGGGACAAATTGTTTGTAAAATTGTGGGGATGATTGCATTTGGTTGGTTGCGTCATTATTTCCATCATCATCAAAGAGCGTGGCCAACAATAGCACAACTTTGTTAATCAAATCGATATATGCATCTCTAATTTTCCCATCGACATCAATTTCTAGTTTCTTGGCATAGTATTGGTAATTATTCAAACATTTGTTCAAATTGTTCAACAATAGACTATCAAGATAATCGATAAAATTGTACAATACCAACCAGGTTTCGTTTACCAATGGAAGATCTAATGAGTCACTATTCTCGAAGGCTTCTTTGATGATGGCGATTCTTTCATCGATTTTTTTTGTATCCATTACTTCATCACTATAATTCTTATACTTCTCCGATATGTACGTGATATGGGACCCCGATTGACGGTTGGTATGCAAGGAATGGATATAATCCAACAATTTATTCTGCATCAACAAAAATTTGTTATCGAACTTTGCAACTTTATATTCAAAATTTTTGGCAATGGTATCAATTTGTTTCGACAAGAATTCTGATATAGGATTGCTACTGACTGTACTGTTTAGTTTGAACAAGTTATCAACCAATGATACGAACTTGGAATTCTCTTTGAAACTATCATTAACGATGTCATTATCCAACGAGAGCAATTCCTTATAAGTTCTCTTTCTGAATTGATCAGCTATCCCGTCAATCTCTTTGAATACTTTGGAAAGAATAGCAATCTTCATTTGTTTCTCTCGTTCCCAATCTTTAATAGCTTGATCATTTCTCTCCCCGGAAAACTTTACCAAATTTGCATTTTGTTGATTTTCAAGCGATTCAAAGAATTTTCGCTTCTTAATTAAGAATTCATTATATTGCTCAATCAATCGTTCATTATTATGCTTTGAAAGTAAATCAATTAGCACTCCGGGAATATCAAAGAAGAATTTATTCTCCTTGATAAAATCAACCATACTATTCAACTTTGTTTCTTTATTCTTATTATCTGAGATTGGTCTAATCAACAACGACGTTGTGGTATTCATATTATTAATCGACGATTCCAACTCCAGCACCAACGCAAGCTCACCTTTCACATTCAGGGGAAGTATCGAGTGCTTTTCCGGATTGAACACCCTCGCATTATCTCGATCTTTCTGAGCCCTGGTCTTTTCATGCTTGAAATCAACTAATACCTCATCAATCGCTTTCTTACAATTAATAAACCGAATGAAGTTCTGATCAATGGCCCCCTTTAATTCATTAGTTTGACTATGTATGTTTTCTTCAAGGAGACTCAACGATAGATTCAATTGTTCAATCGGAGTATCTCTATGCACGGTCGTCAAATATTTCTGAGAATTGAATGCTTGTGAACCAATTAAATACTTCCTCACGGCAGGATCTCGTGGAGACGTGACTACACCCTGTTGAACTAATGTTAACACAACATCACTACCTTTCCCCCGCAATGGATCCTCAACTTCGCGTTCGTTTAATGTCACACTTTGATAATTGTTGTTTTGCTCGGGATTGACAAGTTGGTTTAATATATTGAATTGTTCTTCTGTTGATAGTTGTGATACTTCATCAATGTCATAGGGTTCAAGTTGACTGATATTCAAATGACTCAATTTTTTGGGTGTTAATGTTTTGATGCCATAAAATGACAAAAGACACGAATCATCAATGTTTTTATTCATCCCTTATAGATTGAGTCGATGTCTAGATATACTGCGACTAATGTTGATCGACGTGGTGTGTGTTGTCTCTGAAGGTAGTTACTCATGGTTAGGTGTTTTTCTTTCAATTCAAATCTACACATTGTTATATTTGTCGCGACACACAATACTGTCGCAATCCCACCTAAGAAAGGGTCTAGTGAACCTACATCATCTTATAATAATGATAATCACAATAATGCAGGTACTGTTCGTATTAAATTTTACACAATTTTACACAAGGCTAAATAAACTGTCTATCTCCAAAGGCTATACTCTTGTTGCACTGGTTCCTCGCCTTCAACTCTAGTTGCAACAGCAGCAACAGCGGCACTGGCAATAGAAGCAGCATCACTATGTTCACCTCCTGACTTCCTTGCCTTTCCATTTCTCCCAATTAGAGTTAATGCCGGAGTAATGATACTCCGATGTGGTGCGCGCTTAGTATATTGGCGTGAACGTGGGGCTTTGGAATTTTGTCCTGTAACATCTGGTGGTCTTGTTGAATAATCTTCAAAAAGCGTGGCAATTAATTTATCAAACTCATAGGTTTTGAAATCCTTGATTCCTCCTCTGGCCTTTTCAAACGCGGCTTTAAAGTCTGGTGACCGCCATCTGATATAACTTTCATTTGCGTCTTCCCTGGGATGTTCTTGTTCATATAATGCCGCAATATAATCCCAGTTGACTTCCTCGGCCTTTTCGACTGCCATTTCTTGGATTTTTGCAAATAACCACGTCTTGGTTTGATTGTCCATATAGGTAGCACGAACCATGGCTTCGCGTCTCACCAATTTTGCCCATTTATACCGACACTGAATCCGTGATCTAGTTCCCTTCATTTTCTCACTAACAATCGTCCAATTGATAATTATCTGTTGGTCTTCCTCGCCATTCTTTTTCTGTTCTTGTTCTAATGTTTCAATCATCTCATTGACAATCAGCTTGAGTAATTCTTCTTCTTCAACCGTCCATTTGTTTTCTCCTCTATTATCACCACATTTGACATAATTTCTCCATCTATCACGAACATCTTCGGGCATTCTTCCCATGATATCCCCAATTTGTTTCCATTTACCCACATGAGTATTACCCAATCTCCGCAACAAATCGTCATCTTCCTTTGTCCATTTTGCTCGAACGTCAAATACATGATATTGTCTTCTAACATGTTTATAAACCGATGATTTCGATCTATATGGTAAAATACGGGTTAATGATTCCCAAAAATTATCCTTCTTTCTTTCATTGGCCCAGATTCGATTACATGCATCTTCTCTTGTCCATTTGTTAATCTGACAAAATCCGCCGATGAAATGCAAAAGGGCACGTTCTTCTTCCTCAGAGAACTTTCTTGGACCTTTTCCCATTGGTTTAATTGCATTTTGCATATTGTACCATTCAACCACCGGCGTCGAGGCATCTTCAATCAACGTTTCCAAATCACTTATATGATGATATTTCTGCGGGATTGTCGCAAACGGATCAACTTCAACAGGCTTCTCAACTTCTTCTGGTGGTTGAACTTCCTTCACCTTCTTTTCCTTCTTTGACTTCCTCTTTTTCCGAGTCGACGTCTTCCCCTCAGATTTTATCACAGTAGTATCTGCAGCAGCACCACCCCCCGACGTTGCCGCAGTTGACTCTTCCAATGATGACGCCGCTTGTGCTAATTGATTAATCGCCGATATCGTTTCATCTTGCGCACTCTGCTCAATCGCACTAGCAGCAGCAAGGATCTGCTGGGCTTGATGAGCAGCCATCCCTTGATCATGACCATGGTCATTCATAACCAACTCCCCAGCATCTTTCATCGCCGCTTCTAATTCATCCTGTCTTGCCAACTCTCTGGCGTCTTTAATCGCCGCTTCGACAAGTTGATCATGTTCAGACGTGCCCAACCCTTCAAGATCAGGATCAATGCCATGATTATGGTGGTGGTGACGATTGGTCTTTTTCTTCTTTTTCTTGGGTTTGTTGGCATAGTTTGCAAAATCAACATTTTGAGAAATATTATCATCCAAAAACCCCGTCCATTGATTAAAATCATACTCTTCACTGGTAGTCTTTCTCTTATTCTTCTTGGTGGAATTGGTGTATGTGTTGGTTGCCCCCAACGTTCCTCCTACATATCTCATGACTGCAGCTTCAACTGCGTCGTTGATATGTTGATTGGCTTTGGCATCGGATAAATCAACATCGGAATCGTTTGTATCGTGAGATGCCATTTGGTCAATGGTATCTTTTGACCCGGGTCCTAGGGTTGTTTCGTCGACTTCGTCGTCATTGGCTTTGGATCCGAGTTGGAGTAATGCCTGGGCTCCTCCAATTTCCTGTTGTCCTCCTCGTTGCATCGGGTGAAGTAGTAATCCGTAGTTTTGGCAATGATGGTGTTACCCTCCTAAATGGATTTGTTATGAAACAAGTAGATGGAACAGGGTAACCCCCTTTTGTCATTGTTTTTCTCATCTCGTGGTTTTTGGGGAAAGATGCGAAAATCACCAAAAAAAGAAAATACGATGATGATGATGAAAATTACTGAGTGCGGGATGACAATTACACGTGACTGACATTACCTTTTGGCATAACCACACAACATCACTCCCTATTTGATACTTAATACTGTGTACAGTATTATATAGCGTTGTAAGGTAATTCTACTATTCCCTGCATAACGTTTGCATTATAATCACATTTGTAATAGTAAAATCCAAACCCAAAATGATTTCATCAGAAATTACTGCAAAATTTATCTACACAAATGCTCCACATATCGAAAATACAAAAGATAATCACAACCCTCTCCAAACACATCATCAATTCACTAACTCTAAAACTCTATATATTCCTTTATATAACCCGCTTCACGCCCCCAACGAAAAGTAATTATTCACAGTATTCAATCCTAACGATTTACTCTCATCCACCCCGACATAATCAGCATAAACCTTTAAATCATGCACAGCATTATTTACTTGTCCATCCATCATCAACCACCCCGTGACTCGTCCTTCATCATTATCACCGTCAAACATGCCAGTGGTATAGTGTCGATATAAATCATGATCAGTATTCATAATCTTGATATTGTTCAAATCATCCACCATATTCACCGTAGTCCCAGGCGAGGTGATTTTAGGATAGTCCCATTGTGATTGATAAAGCTCATTATCTTTCGAGGAAACTACTGGTTGAAAATTCGGGGATTCATCAGGGTTGGACGGGTGGAATGTGCCATTGGCGAATGTGGTTCGTTTCTTCTCATCAGAAAGAAATTCTTCATTCAGACTTACATCATCGTATTGAGTATTCTCATGATGGTTATTTTCTTGATATGCCAACTTTTCAATCTTTTTAGAAATGAATTTCCTAATTGTCTTTGAATATTTCTTATTTTTATTGATATTTTCAATATTTTTTTGTTCAACTTCATCTTCTTTATCAATACATCCTTCAAGATACTTCAAATCAAACTCCCCCGTCTTGGTATCTTCATATCGCGGTTTCCGTGAATCATATGGACTATAATCAAACACGTCATCATTGGCCACATTGGAGGGGAAGTATCTTGCATTTGAATTCATATTGAATTGGAAAATTTCATTCAAGGATTGAAATTTCCTGGGGACATAACATTCATTGAACCATTTGTCATTACAATCAGGATATGGTTCTAATTTCCACGCTGAATCCCAAAATGAGTTGCGATCTTTAGTATTTGGACCAAGTAGTTTAAACCGATTGGGCGATAAATATTTCGTGGTATACCAATGACTGTAACTTTGTTGAATTCGTAAATTTTCAATAGTCATTGCATTATGTAATAAAAAATCAGTTTTATATTCCCATAATTTGGGTGCATGACGGGAATAAACATAATTCCCCAAGAATAAATTAATCGCTTCTTGTCGATCTCGATCAACAAAGGAATTCGAATACATTCTCTTGATACTGTTAATCATATCTCTAGTATGTGAAGACCATTGATTTATTCGACGATACGAGTCCATAGTGTTAACCAAGTTGGAGCCACCATATTGAACTGCAATGGTATCACCATGATCATGGAACATTTCCGTTAAGATATTGATCAAATCGGAATCATAGTCTAAATTCTGTGTTTGCGAAATGAAATTTAGACTGCGTAATTGATGGGCAAGTGCTTCTTTTCCAATTATGAACTGGGCAGCGTTGGTTCTGTCTAAACAATCGATACAATTTGTTCTGATGATCCCGGTTTGTACTTGAGTAGATTCGAGATCAATCCCATTATGGAAAAACAGGATCTGTGATACTGCCGATGATGCGATTTGCTGTAAGGGGCCAATGACATCTAGATTCTTTTTCGAATGTCGAGACATGTCAAATCCATGATATTGTATTTTATTCTCCACCGGCAAAAATTGATTAAGATATTTAATACATGTGGTGAAATGCATACTTAATTTCAGTTCTCGAGGGAGCTTTTCCTTTTGTTTAATTAAATTCAAAATTATAACCGGCAGACCATATCTCTGGAATAAATTATTAAAATGTTTTGCTGAACTTTTATAAAAGGGATCGGTTAAATTAATATCAATTGGCGGTTTCGGTAATCGACTATCTTGAGTCCAATATAATGGGATTGATCCTCTATGCTGTACAAAACTAGTATATCGTGGATTATTGTAAAATCCATACCTACTATCATGAAATGGGGTGGTTAACATATCAGAGACAATCTGCTCAGTTTCAATCTCATTGGCGACATTTCCTTGATCGTTTACACCTCGTTTCAAGAATCTTGTCCCAGCAAAATGATGAGAGCGTCGGGCAATCAATGTAATATACAATTTCCTCCCATAGATTGAAATATTTGCTTGATCGATA
Source organism: Hemisphaericaspora xylanilytica (assembly GCA_030563365.1). Classification (NCBI taxonomy): domain Eukaryota; kingdom Fungi; phylum Ascomycota; class Pichiomycetes; order Serinales; family Debaryomycetaceae; genus Hemisphaericaspora; species Hemisphaericaspora xylanilytica. Next base: position 18,129 of record JAKUCC010000001.1, on the reverse strand, counting down.
AATCCATGTATCATTGGTTGAAACCATTCATATGCGGCCACTTCATGGTTATCAAGAATAGGTTTTAACAACACATTATTCCAAACAAATCTTTCATTATGATCAAATGTGCTATACACATCATTCAGATTGTGATGATTAGTTCCAAATTGAAACTCGGTTGCCCGTCGTTTATTTCTCATGAAATTGGTTTGTAAAGTATTGGTGATATCATATGAATAACTAAAATAAAACGTCTTACTCAAATCAAAATTCTTGAAAATCGTCAGTAATTTCTCTTCATCACTATATCGTTCTGGTCGTTTATGATTAATATCAAGAGGGATCATTTTCGTTTCATCAATATGATAAATGAAATGACCTCCAAGAATGGCAACTTGTGAACATTTGGAAATGACAATCAACTCATATCCTTTAGTAAACCTTACTAATCCCAACAACCCATAACCATGAGCAATCTTATGTATGCCCCCTTCAATAGACTCATCCAATCCATTTAATAATTCAATCATATCCTTTCTAGTATAGAAATAATTCTTATCTTCAATGATGGTAACCTCCTCTGGTTTTTCTTTATCCTTATTAATCTCCATTATTCTGAATAGACTTTCTTTGGCATTACTCCCAACGATATACATTGTTGTTCTGGAATTATAAATGGTGAATCGTTGTAAGATGATTCTTCGATTTTTCAAATCGGCATTATCGAAATAGTATTGATCACGAACACCATCATTATCACCCACTCCTGAATCTGCAGCTTGCATTTGTTCATCGCATGGTTCTTCGAGGGTTGATGCTTGGGGTTCGTGTTGTTGACGGGGATCTCTAGTGCGCATAGCAATCCGGGGTAATTGGGTTTCATTGTCCAGTTGGATGGCTGATTCAACCAACAGATTGATGTCTTGATTATTCAACATGCTCATCATCTTCGAGTGGATTGGGTCATTGCCATTTAGAGATTGTGAATAAATTGATGGATTCATCTCATGGTATTTTCTATAAATATGGTACTTTTATACCTAGAGAGAGATTTACCTACAATTGTAAATATAAAGAAGAATCAAAAAAATTTGGTAGATCAATTGGGTGTCGCGACAATAAAACAGAAACTGCGACATTACAATTCACCAACAATGGGAATCTTCCACTTTAACCCAAATCTATCATATGTACACCTCGTTAGAATGGAATCATTCAGATTCGGGGTATCCTTCAGGTTAGCGGCATCCTTCAGTTTCTCTTCTTCATTCCAGTCTATTTCGAAATCACCAAATTTATTTATAAATTGTCGACGTTGATAAATTGTACTAAACTTGAAATATGTTCTTTTAAATCGACTATTGTAAAAGAAATTAGCATACTTCATTAGTTTGATATCATCATACATTGATAATTCTTCTCGTAATTCGTCTATCGACAGTGGTTCTGTATCGAATTCACGAAGGAATTGATTATCATATTGATCAAGTATCGCAAGTGGGTCTCCAGTGCCATAGCATCGTATACGTTTCCCTGAGGATGTCTCATCAGGTGAACATCCATTCTGCACACAATTGAGGGCTTTATATAAATTCTTTAGTAGGATATTTATAAAATATTTGAAATCTGTTTCGTTGACTGTATAGTACATCAAGTCGTAATCATTGAATAACATTGATGGTTGTGAAATATCAATGAAATAAATTCTGAATCCCGATTTAAGATATAAACCTATTTCCTCCATGGTCAACTGAATCCTTTGTAGTTTATTGTGATATTGTGGTGATTCATACTCATCATCGTCATCATCATCCTCGTCATTTGGAATCACGGTATCAACACTGGAGAAGTTTATCGATGGACGAGGTGTTGGCTCCGGAACAGTAAACTCGCCAATTTTTAAAAAGCAAAACTGGTTCTTAGGTAATATTTCATTAATATTAGTTGGTGGGTAGAATGTTTGGGTTATCGATTTATTATTTTGTTGATCTTGATACTTGACTTCAAATTTAGTTGTACCCAAGCCACTTCCCAGTTTTATAGTCAAACCAATATTTAGATTGTATGTTCCTGGAGATAGCCATACTAACTTTGAATATGACAACAAGTATGTTCTATTAATCTCGACATAATGGTCAAATACATAATTTGAAGGTTCATCAATTTTATAGTCCGAATATTCTGCAAATAGCCGTTTATTCTTCAATACTGAATAAATGTATCTCCATGAGTCCTTAATGTACATGCAATGCAACGGGTTATGGTGGGTTTCAGTAACATCTTCGAGTTGTAATCTAGATGCGATTGTCATTCGCGCTTTATATCGGAATACATCCAAGCTTTTAATGTAGGGCTTAAGCCAGGGTAATATTTTGATAATTACTCGAATTATGTCATCGCCAAAGACAGCTAGAATTTTGTTATAATACAAGTCATTGTATAACAAGTAGAAATGGGAATTTGTATACTTTAATGAGGATGCAGGATCCATATGAAGTAATTTGATTTGAATTTCCAATGGTAGTTTTGACAACATGGTTGATGATATATTTATTAGGTGGTTGATATTTTTTTTGGAGACGACGATGGTATTAAATTGTGGGCGTCTCTAAGATATATAGCAGTAGTAGTAGTAGTGGTAGTAGTGGTAGTAGTATATATCTATCCTAAGAGAAGTAGTAGTAGTTAACAAGTGGTTACAAAAAGAAGTGTTGATTGAATATCCATTTGCGGGGGAGGGGGGTGGGAGGGAGTTGGTGATTATAGCATAACATGTAAATAATGCTAATTAAAAAAAAATTGGCAAAAGGGTGCGTGAGTAGTGTGCCGTACGGTGTATAATGTGTGTAGTAAGTATCCTGTGTTAGTAGAGTGTGAGTGTGAGTGTGAGTGTGAGTGAATGGTGTAGACAGCAACAATAAAAACATAAAGTTTAAAAGAAAATAGAAAGACAATGACGATAGTTGTGTTAATTGGGGAATACTTATTACTATAGTAGTAACAAGTATGATGATATCATTGTTAGAAATTAATAAATTAAGTTTCCTATGATAATGAGGGGAGATCTGACTACTACTAACTACTAGTAACTACTAGTAACTACTACTAACTACTACTATTTTTATTATGTATAAAGATATTGTATACTAATTATATAGACCACGTGATTGATTTAATCTCTATTTCCTTCTAGAATTCTCTATAACTACTGTATAGTGTGTACAGTGTATAGTGTATAGTGTATAGTGTATAGTGTATAGTGTACAGTGTATAGTGTGTATAGTGTATACTGCATACTGTACAGTGTGTTTTGTTTTGTTGCCCATTTTAATTGTAGAACTGAAATTTATACTAATAGAACAAAATAGAAGAAATACTATTACTATTACAATTACTATTACTATTACTCTATTTATTTATATATACTCATCCAAACAAATAAAATTCAACAGTCTTCAATTTTATTTGCTATTTTAAATATTACCCATTCTTTAATCAATTACATATATATATATTACACACACACACAATGGCTACTACACAAGTTCCTAGAGTCCTTTGGGCACAACGTTCTAATGATGAAGATGAAACCAAAAACATCTTGTATCTTACTGTTGAAATGCTTGACTATATCGACACAAAGATAGACTTACAACCAACCTATTTGAAAGTACAAGCAACATCACCAGATAAATCAATTCATTACGATTTAAACTTGGACTTCTTTGACCAAGTAGACCCAGAACATTCTCGTATAAACACCGAAAATGGATCTCACATCTTTATGGTGATTAGAAAGAAGACTAAACAACAAGAATACTGGCCAAGATTAACCAAGGAAAAATTAAAGTACCACTTCATCCATACCGACTTTGACAAATGGGTCGATGAAGATGAACAAGATGAAGCAGCACAAGCAGATGACGATTTAGCTAATCAAATGGGTGGAGGTCTCGACTATTCCCAATTGTTAGCTAATGCTGGCGGTGCTGGTGGTTTCGGAGGACCAGGGGGTCAAAATTTCGATATCAGTTCATTGGCTAGTCAATTGGGCCAAGCATCAAATGCTGGTGATCTTGGAGACGATGACGATGATGATGATGAAGAAGAAGAACAAGAAGAGGCTGAAGGCGAAACCGTGGAAGCAAAGTAAGCAGAGCCGAGGTTGGATTGAGCCATTCCACGCATCATCGAGCGAATATTGGCATACTATGCAGGGTAGTAAACATGCTAATGTCTCCTTGTTGAATATTTAGATTCATGTATTCTAATATTAAAAAATGTGTTAAATTTTTCATGTTGTATAGTCATTAAATGTAGTTTATTGCCTCATCAAGAAATCATCTGTACTTAGACTAGAGTTTCACCCATTTCATAAACACAATACTCAATTGGACTGAGTCTTTATCGTTATCCTTATTATCAGATCCTACATTTACAAGTCTTCTACTGCCAGAATCTTGCCTCATCGAAGTTCCAACTTTTGGAATAGATAACTTCCACAATGGAGGAATCCCATCATCATCCTCTTCTTCTTGTTCTATCATCTCTAACACCGAATCGTTAATCAATACTCTAATTCCCAGATTTTCCGTCGATACAAACAAGAAATGAAGTAATCTATTCAATTCTCGTGCGGAGTATAACACTTGATTGGGAAGATATCGATTAGGGACATAGTCATGACCAACCTGGATGAAATGTTTAAATATTCCATATAATCCAATAACGATTCCCTCCGAAGATGAAGTAGGTGATTGTTGGAGGAGATTAGATATGAAATCGTATAGATCTTGCCATTGTTCAATTAGGATAAGGTCGATCTTATCTACTTTATGAATCAATTTTGGTGGTAGTGGTTTGGTGAAGTGTAGTTTACGAGTATGGAATACTTCACGATCAATGCATAAAATGAACGCTTGGTTGAACTGTTCGGTTTTTAAGATCTGATAGGTGAATTCATCCAAGGTTAGCGTTTCATTATAATAACAAAGCATCAACTAGTTGGTCATCTACAGTTGGGTAGTAAGCACTAACCAAGTAAGATTCTGATACTTGTAAGTGAAGTAAGTAAGGTCGTGTGATTATGATCAAATATTTTTGGTCAAACAAAAAAGTTTTTTTTTTTTCAAATTTGAAAAATTTCTTTCACTACAATTGACAAGCTTTCAATAACTAGACTCTCAGTAGCAGGCAATCTAAAGTCATGATAGGATATTCTAGGGCATTTGCCAGGACGCCTTTGAGGGCAGGTGTATCTAACTTCCGTGCATTACCATTATTAAGAAGAAACAACAGCACTCAAACCCCATCAGATGCAACCACCCAAAGTTCCGACGGGGAAGTATTCCTTTCAGAGAAGGAACAACGTGAACGAGAACTTGCAAAGATGATTGCCCAAGAAGAAGCCGCTGCTGAAAGAGCCAAACAATTAAAATTGTGGCAAGAAGAAAGTATTAGTTTGATTTCCGATTTGAATAAGGCCCCATCGAATCAAGTTGAAGATCGATTACAAAAATTACAAGGTGATTTAAACAAATTATCTCAAGAGAAAGTCAAACAATTAGATGAAGAATTAGAAGAGTTTATGTTGACCCATATGAATTTACCCACCAGTCAAACAGAGCAAAGACCATGGATTGAACAAATCGAACCTCAAGAATTACAAAACTTATCTGATTTTAACGTTAGCACCAAAACTGCCCAAGTTGGTATTGCTGCGGGTTTTTCCGGATTGAAACCCACTCCAGAATATAAATCCTATTCTCCTCAAGAATTATACGTGAGACAATTACACCATGCTCGAGTTTCAGGAACATTAGGATCACAAATCAAAAAAGTCACCCCAATACAAGTCAAACGTGGTGATATGACCATTGAAAATTTAATGGCTGCTGGGTGTCATTTAGGTCATGCCACCGCCAGTTGGAGACCTTCTACCCAACCATACATCTATGGTACCTATAACGGAATCCATATCATCGACTTGAACAAAACTATAAGTATGTTGAAGAATGCATGCGAAGTCATTGAAGGTATTGCTAGAAAGGGTGGGGTTATTTTATACGTTGGTACCTTGAAAAACGATACCCTCAAACGGGAAATTGAAGATACCGCATACAAGACCAAGGGGTATTATGTATACAAGAGATGGATCCCCGGGATGATTACCAACCACGTTGAAGTCATTAAGCAAATCACCGTGCCTGCCAAGACAAACGTCGACATGGGTGATAATGACATCAGCAATGGATCACAACGCGAAGTCCAGAAATTCATTAAACCCGATTTGGTTGTCTTGTTAAACCCCGCCGATAATAGAAACTGTCTTAGAGAATGCATTACCTCCAACGTCCCCACCATTGGATTGTGCGATACCGATATGGAACCATCGTTGTTAACGTATCCGATCCCATGTAATGACGACGGAGTGAGATCTGTTAGTTTGATGTTGAGGATTTTGTCACGCGCGGCCGAGGATGGTCGTAGGGCCAGAATCGAGGCTTTTGAGGCATATGAGCAGGCTAAGCGGGATAGAAAACTCGAACTGAAGAAGGAAAGGAGAGGCGTTGAAGGTGGAGAAGGTCAACCAGGTGATGTTGGTGTTGGTGTTGCTACTGCCTAGAATGAAGGTGATATTTTGATTGTATATAGTCATTTCATAAATTTTTTTTTAATAAATTACATGTTCATTATTTCGTATATATTACACTCCTCTAATAATTCATGGGCTTGCTAATATATTCCTTAGGTTTGATCTCCTCCGCTAGCGGACGAGTTAATGATATCCCCCTCTCAGCAATCTCCGCTAGGAATTCCCGGCGATGGATGCGTTGTTGGTCGAGAAAGTCTTGAGTGGGTATGTCATGCACACTATACATGCATGCCACACCCGCAGTCTCAATTAGGGCGTCCTCATCGATTTCAATTGTGTTGAGATCAATTGCGAATTCAGCGTGGTTGGGTTGGGACGGTGATGATGAGGAGGAGTGGGAATCAGTTGAGGTGATTTCGAGGGTGGATATTACGAGTTGGTGGAATTCATGTGCGTGGTGGGTTAGATAGGTTGAGATTTCGGGGGTTTGTGATTCGCGAGGGAGGGATTTGTAGTAGTTGATTAATTCCTCCGTTGTGAGTGTGATCATTTATGGGATTGGGATTGGGTTGGGTTTGGGTTACTGCTTCATATGATAAATTGATTGGGGGATTTTTTTGGCATTGAGGGAAAATTCAAATGTAATTCCGTGAGATCTGGAATTGGGTGAGAGAAATGTTGGAGAGATAGTGGGTGAGTAGTAGTACGTGTCTACCTAGCAATAATCAAAGTGACAGACTATGTCATGCAATTGATCCAATCATCTATGCGTAGAAGCAAGGTGTAAGTAATCACTACAACCCTCTCTAGTGATACATACTCATATAAACCGATATCTCCTCAAATCTATTTACATCGTAGTTTGGCCCTACGATCTCCAATTACACTGATCGAATAACCTGCAAATGCTTGTTATAACTGAATGCAACATGTCATTGACGATGTCATGACTTTACTTTAATGTTAGTGGGGTTGAGGAGTTCCACTGTAAATTTTGTTGGCACTTGTGTTTTCTTTCATATGATATTTCTAATCCCAGATGTTTCACCATAGATTTCGAGTTATCCCCGGATCTCACTCCCCTCACAAAACAACAATCACCAAAACCTAATCATTGTTTTCAAACTGCTCTCCACATTGGCCCTTGTCGGAGTTGTGCTTGGAAACAATGATAACTCCGTTCCGTGACAGCAATTATCATTGTAATCTCAGAAGTACCCAAATATTCTTCCCACGAGGATTTCCCATTCCAGGAAGTTTACATGCAAAACATAATTGTCGTTATCAATATTTGTTGAGCTATCTTAAACCCACTTGATAGTAATCATGTATTTATACCTCATACATCATCGTCTCTTGTAAATGTGTATTCCAACTGGTTACAGAAAACCAAACTCAATCAAACATGATCACTACCCAAACCCTCCTTGAAACCATTCCAAAATGGTATGTAATGCTACCAGCTGCATTACTCATCTATTTCGTATCCATCACCATCGTTAAGGATTATTGGTACTCCCGTAAATTTGGTTGTGAAAACCCTCCCTACGTTCACGTCATCAAATTCACCGGGATCTTTGCTCTTATTGACACCCTCAAGGCCCAACGGGAATCGCGATTGAATGAACAAGTCACCGAGATATTCTCTCATTATCCCAATAACACCTTCTTTCTCCGCTTGGTTGGGTTGTTGAAGGTGGTATTCACGGTTGATCCTGAGAATATGAAGGCGGTTTTGGCGACTCAATTTGAAGATTTCTCGTTGGGGAGAAGACATGAACATTTTGCCCCGTTATTGGGAGACGGGGTGTTTACCTTAGATGGAAATGCTTGGAAGTTTACTCGGGCGATGTTGAGACCACAATTTGCGAGGGAACAAGTTGGTCATGTCCAGTTGTTGGAACCACATGTGAAGGTACTTGCTAAACATATTGAATTATACAAGGGATCAACCTTTGATATCCAAAAGTTGTTTTTCCAATTTACGGTTGATACTTCAACTCAGTTTTTATTTGGTGAGTCGGTTCATTCGTTATATGATGATCATTTGGGAGAGCCATGTCCGAATAGTATCCCACAACGAGATGGGTTTGCTCAAGCATTTGGTGTTTCTCAGGACTATTTGGCCATGAGAGCATACCTGCAAATCTTTTATCATTTATTTAATACTCGGGAGTTTAAACAATCAAACAAGAAGGTGCAAGCCTTAGCTCAATACTATGTGAACTTAGCACTTGCCCTCACACCAAACGAACTTGAAGAGAAATCGAAGGGTAGTTATACCTTTTTGCTTGAATTGGTTAAACAAACTAGAGACCCTAAGATGTTACAAGACCAATTGTTGAATATCATGGTTGCTGGAAGAGATACCACTGCTGGGTTATTATCATTTGTATTCTTTGAATTAGCCAGAAACCCCCAAGTTTGGACCAAGCTCAAACAAGAAATATATGATAATTTCGGATATGGTGACGAATCAAGAATCGAAGCAATCACGTTTGAATCATTAAAGAGATGCGAATACTTAAAGAACGTTCTTCAAGAAACCTTACGATTATATCCGTCGGTCCCCATTAATTTCAGAGTAGCCACCAAAGATACAACCTTACCTCGCGGAGGAGGACAAGACGGTACCCGCCCAATATTCGTTCCCAAAGGCTCTTCCATCGCCTATAGTGTCTACGTTACTCATCGATTAAAAGAATTCTATGGCGAGGATGCAGAAGAATTCAGACCAGAAAGATGGTATGACCTCAAGAAATTAGGATGGGCATATCTCCCATTCAACGGTGGGCCTAGAATTTGTTTGGGACAGCAATTTGCCCTAACTGAGGCGTCGTATGTCGTGGTGAGATTGGCACAAATGTTCCCCAATCTTGTTGGTATGGATACGGTTTATCCGCCTAGAAAACACCTTCATTTGACAATGAATGTTGCGGGGGGAGTAAATATTCAAATGTCTTAAATAGGTCTGTTTCTGTAGAGTACCCGTTTAGCGAATCGTCAATGAGGAGAATCTGCTGATTAGTTTTATTTGTTTGTTTGTTTGTGTATTCAGTAATAAGACGATGAAATTTTGCTTTGTAATTGTCATAATTGTGATCGTGCTATTGGTCCTAGTATGCTCATAATGGTTGCTAGGGACCTTATGTCAATGCATGTGCTAGTGTGATTTGTTGGGAAATTTAAAAGGGTAGTTTCTTTTCGAATTTATGATAATGCCGTCCTGCCTGGCCCCACCCACGTTTAAATTGACGACTTAGACTAGTCAATGATTAATTCCGGGGTAATACAATACATTTCACATGATAATGGAACACCAAACAAAGGGAATCAAAAAGAAACGAATTGCTGCAAATTTTACTTGTTGTTTTTGACTGTGTTGCATTTGGCTTCTCCGCAAATACCAAGTTCCCAAAACGGCAAGTAATTACGAATATAAAATGAACTCTAGATCCCACTTACACTAGATACGAAATTTTGCTTAGAAGTACGCCAAGGTCAAGAACAACGACATGAATATGCTTGATTGGGAATCTGCTAGTAACTATATTCCAAGATGGTACATCACTATCGTTTTAGTTGTACTCATCTATTTGGTTTGCGTTACAGTAGTAAAAGACAAAATCTACAGTACCAAATTTCACTGCAAGAATCCACCCTATTTATACAAGATTTCATGGTTCCCATTAACTTCGCAAATCATTACCCTTCTCGCATTGCTCAATGCTAAACGAAAGGGGATTGTCCTTGAATATTTGGAATCATTGTTTGCACCCTATCCCAGCCACACGTTCTTTGTCAGATATGGCCATATTATGAAAATGGTTGTGACCCTCGACCCCGAGAATATGAAGGCGGTATTATCCACTCAATTCAATGACTTTTCATTGGGGAGAAGACATGCTCATTTCCAGCCCGTGTTGGGAGATGGAGTGTTTACGTTAGATGGTAGTGCATGGAAGTTTACTCGTGGAATGTTGAGACCACAATTTGCGAGGGAACAAGTTGGTCATGTCCAGTTGTTAGAACCTCATATTCAAGTTCTTGCTAAACATATTGAACTATACAAGGGAACTACCTTTGATATCCAAAAATTGTTCTTCCAATTCACAGTTGATACTTCAACGCAATTTTTATTTGGTGAATCGGTTCACTCGTTATATGATGATCATTTAGGACTCCCCTCACCTAATAATATTCCTGAACGTGAAGGATTCGCTGAAGCGTTTGGGATCTCCCAGGAATATCTTGCTAGTAGAGCATATCTGCAAATCCTCCACTTTTTATTCAACAACGCCGAATTCCGGAGGTGTAATAAAAAGGTTCAAGCATTAGCCCAATACTATGTCAGATTAGCCTTAAGTCTCACCCCAGAAGAATTAGAAAAGAAATCAAAGGATAGTTATATATTCTCATACGAATTGGTCAAACAAACAAGAGACCCCAAGATGTTACAGGATCAATTATTGAATATCATGGTTGCTGGACGAGACACCACCGCTGGGTTATTATCATTCTGTATGTTTGAACTAGCCAGAAATCCCCAAGTCTGGGACAAACTCAAACAAGAAATCCACCAGAAATTCGGATCGGGCGACGATGCCAACCTTGAGGAAATCACCTTTGAATCATTGAAGAAATGCGAATATTTGAAAATGGTCCTTCAGGAAACATTACGATTATATCCCTCCGTCCCCTTGAATTTCCGTACAGCAACCAGAGACACCACTTTACCCCGCGGAGGTGGAGCCGATGGAACCTCCCCCGTATTCATTCCTAAGGGGTCCTCAGTGGCCTATTGCGTATATCTCACTCATCGATTACCAGAATACTACGGCGCCGATGCCGAGATATTCAGACCAGAACGATGGAATGAGTTGAAGAAGTTGGGGTGGGCGTATATTCCATTCAATGGGGGTCCAAGAATTTGTTTGGGTCAGCAATTTGCCCTTACTGAAGCGTCGTATGTTATTGCAAGATTGGCGCAGATGTTCCCAAATCTAAAGAGTATGGATCCGGTTTATCCTCCAAAGAAACATCTTCATTTGACGTTGAGTGTGAAGAATGGGGTGAAGGTTCAAATGAGTAAGTAGGAGAATATGTGTAAAGTATATTGTTTGATTAGATTTTGTTGAGATATGTTTGAAAATTGCTTTTCGTTTATGCTTGGTTTGTGTATTCCCAATGTAGATATCTATATCTTGATTAAAACGTCCCGATTTTTAGGATCTTACAAAGCATTACCAGTATAAAATAACTCTGGATTCCATGTCAATTCTTAGATGGTCATGACTAATCTCTTAAAGCGTGGTTTCAAATAACAAATGAATGTTCTTGTTTCAAATCCAACATATACCTCAATCAAGACTCGGCGTCATTTGGTGAGATGGTTCATAAGTTTCATTCGTCTAATGGCCTAGTTCTATGTTAGTTCCTTGCAGGATGTGCAGTGTTCAGAGATATGCTAATTCAACAGGTACCTACATCAACTCCTTCTAAGAAGATTGTGATCCAGCCACAACACACTACAACATCCAAAACCAAAAACAACCTCCAGATCTATATTTAGCATCTTCCCAGATGATGCAAAAGCCAATTCTCAAGTCAAGGGCCCAAACTACTGCTTCTCCTGGATTGGTTCCTTCTGAAATGGTAAATAATACCCCCAACTAAGACAAGGGCTCAATCTGACGAACCACAATCAACTCCAATTTCAAAGAAAGCAAACCCATCACATGAGAGGTCTTGCATAGTCGTCGATGACGTTCTTAATTTATCAACGTCCCGCAGAACGGGATAGTCATATTCTTCCCTTTCTTTTTCTATTCAGGGATGTGGGTTGCCGATGCTTAGAGATGCAGCGTCACCACTGAAGAAATAGGTTCGGACGAGATATATGATGATATCTATTAATGCTTGCAATAGCCCGAGTCTGCACTTTGGCTTAAATATAGTTTCAATGATAACAGCTGCGGAGACCAATTATTTAAACCCGGAGTCACACGCCAACATAGGTGACATTGGCCAAGGATCGAGGGGATTTAGGTACTTCAGGGAATGGACATAAAGCCCCCCCTATGAAAGGTTTATAAGAGGAGTACACTATTATAAAATGATCTATAAAACCAAATACTAAAACCAAAAGGTGATATTGATAGCCCCCTGGATTTTTAAATTGTTTAATTCAATGACACACTAGTTGCCCGTATTTTGTTTCTGCGTATTTAACATCTATAAGAGATTCGACATTATCGCTTGCAATGTAAAAAGAAAGAAAAGGTCATTAACTTGCTATTGATGTTTTCATGAAGTTCTACAGTAGCTGACCCTTTGGAGTTGAGTAGCGTCATCTCTATTTTGCTCTCCATGTATATTGAGCTACGTATAAATCTGAACTATCTTTAACCGAACAGAAAACTTATCAGATGATATGTTGTTTACGATACGCAAGGAATGATGTCACAGCAATTACATTCAAACAAACGGACCCTGAGTATCCTTGTTCTAGCTTTAGTGATTTGATGTGCATAGTTGTTAATGATTTGATGTGCATAGTTGTCACAGTTAATTATGTAAACTCAACTTATGTAAGATACAATATAAACATAACTCTCTATACAAATTCAATAATCTAATTTGGGGGAACAGCACGTCCATAAAGACGCAACTGGAATAATAGAAATTTACTTGTGCAAGGGTGAATCCGCATAAAGCGCAAATTTAAAAAGAAACTTCACTATTCAACAGTCATGTCACTGTGCTTCAGGGAACGCTTTCACTTCCAAAGACACCCCCAGCCCCACATGAAAGCCGTTTTACATTAAATTTATTTCTTTTTAGTTTTTCCGGTTTTGCCATTATGCATACACAAATTATGGCGGGTGTATAGAGTCATCCAAGGTGTGAATATTCGCAAAGATACAGATAAGAGCATGTTCGCAAAGATTCAGATAAGAGCATCTCCTTATTCACTCATGCTATATGAAATCGACATGCATACGATTGCAAAATATCCCTATTTTTGAATGGGATTTGTCGGTGAAATGGATATTGCGAATCTCGTGCTTATGTTCCTGTCGCTGGAGTTGTTGACGACAACTTTCTAGTAATCCAATACCTGTTACAAATCGCCATGATCATTATGCTTGGGTCATTTGTTGTTCGATGATCGAATAGACTTGTAAATGGCCAACATATACGACACAAATAATATTATACTGCTTATTCTTAATAGTTGAACATCAATTAAAAATAATGATTACCGTTTCAACAATCAATTGGATCAGGAGATCCTTTGAACAAGGCAAGAGGGGGGAGGGGGGTGATGACCAAATGCTATTGAACACTTCTGCTTGTATGTAAAATGTATATATAAGGGAACAACTATGTGTTCGAGATCTGGTTCGGAGGGACGTAAGTAAACCACCATCAAAATCAGAATATTCGCTTTTTTTAACATCATTATGATTATTTTCAACCTTACTTCAATTGTATGGTTAGTGCTTGCTATTGACCATGTTTCAGCTTTAGATGTACAAGATGAACTTATTTTCAGAGGTGAACCGGTAAGCTTTTCGGACCCTGTTTACATCTACCAGAGCGAGACCCTATCAATAATCGATGGTTCGTTGAGTGCAAACTATATTTCAAACTACGGGAGTGTGTACTTCTTTACTACATTGGTCGACTCTGATGTAATGTTCAGTATTTCGAATCTCCACAACTCGGGCTCCTTTGTTTTTAATACACATATGTCATATAATGCAGGTCGAAGGTTTAGAATTGACCAGGTTCAAAATTATGGGCAATTACAAATATGGACCAGGTACCCATTCAACGCCCTATATGTAGAACAAATGGAGAACTATGGATACATAACCTATCGAGAACAAGACCAAGGTGGTCTGTTGATATTTCAATCCGGAATACAGAACGACGGATCTATATGTGTCGATAAGGCGCGGGTGGAGCTAATGGGCGACGATAGTGGACATGGCTGTATAACACTTTCTCAATCTTCAATGGATGTATATAGCGAGAACTTTGGTTCAACGATTTGTTTTGGTGAGGGTCGTCCTGGTATAGTGTACGTGGAGCACTATCAAGTCAATTTTCAAGCAACGTTGGCGGGGTTTGGTAATGGTGCCTGTATTAATGTAAATCTTCCAAATCTGGACCATATTGAAGTCTTTTATGAACCACCAGTTCTACGTGTAGTAGATAATCAAGTAGTGGATGGGTTGTTATCGAAGAGGGCAAATGTGCTTTACGAATTCACCATCGGTGAAGGATATGATTCTCGCGGGTTCACGTTCTCAATTGGACCACCCCTGGCTTTGCTCTGCTATTGGATGCCACCACCAAGCACGGAATGCCCATGCGATTGTATGCTTGAAATTCAAGACGATGTGCCTGGTGTTGACCCTGAAGTTTATACAACAACATTGGAAGAAGGGTCTACAGCGATCATTAGTATCACGACCACAGATGGAAGGTGGACTACTTTTACTGTCCTTCAAGAACCACTGGCAGAAGAGTCCACCGTTGAAGAATCAACTACCGAGCAACCTACCTCGTACCAGTCCATTGTTGCGGAATCAACAACTGCCCAACCTGCATCGGAAGAGTTAACCATTGAAGAATCAAGTACTGAGAGACCTACGTTGGAAGAATCCACAGCTGAGCAACCTACCTCAGTAGAGTCCAGCTTTTTGGAATCAAATACTGAGCAATTTACATCGGAAGTCTCCACCATTGAAGAATACACTACTGAGTTACCTACATCAGAAGTCTCCACTGTTGGAGAATCAACCACTGAGAAGCCTACATCGGACCAGTCCACGTTTGACGAATCCACTGTTGATGAACACACCTCAAAAGAAACTACAAACGAGCCAGCATCAAGTGAGACATTCACACAGCAAACGACTTCAGGTTCTGAAACACCCACTTCCAAAGAGATCTCTGAAGAAGTCACCAAGGAAACAGTTTTCAAATCCCTTACCATAGAGCCAACATCAGAAAGCACTGATACCGATACCACCACAAGTAGTACCCAGGAATCGACTACAGCAGAATGGACATCTGAAGATTCTCCAGTGTCATCACCCATAGCACCTCCATTTCCATCTACCTCTCCATCTCCATCACCTACAGATATTACAACTACCACAAGACCAGCAACTGTAATTACGACAATTGCCACGGACACATCAATTACCACGTCAATCTCTTCAGCGTATACTGCGACTGTTGAAACAACTTTAACTAGTGCCACTGTCATTGCCACCGTTACTACTAGTATCACCAGACAGACAGTCACTACTCTTACCAGTCTTGTTACTGATCCCAATGATCCTACTGTCACAAGAACTATTACGATGACTAACGCACCTGTTCCATTCACCACCGAAATAGTAACTGTTATCACTTCAACAAGACTTGCAATTGACAAATTATCTACCGATGCATCCATCATTGAGGCAGTCGTGACTCCTCTGGTTAGTACGATTCTACCAACATCTCAAACAGACCCAGGACATCCTTACTTGACTACGCTGACTACCATCATTGCTGATGTCCCAGTGACTCGGACCTATGCCATTGCATCAGAGCACTCCTATACGACCACCACTTCCTCGTTAACTAAGAATGGTCTAGTGACTACGGTCACGTCAGCCATACTTGACGGCCTTCAAACGATTACGTACCATGGGGGAACGCCCACGGTGATAACCCATTTAGTTGATGGCACCCTCATGACGGAAACCATTGACGTGTTTGTGACGATTAAGCCAACGACATTTAACGAGTCACCAATGACACCAACCCCAACAACAGCCACGGTACTTCTTGATGGTGATGCCACCGTGATCACGGCCTTGAATGTTCCTGGGAATGATCGTACGTTCACGAATGTGTATCTATCCACCGATGCGGAAGGAAACGAAATAACACTAGTTTCTTCAACCATTATCGATTTTTGGTCACCCATGCCTCTGCCAACGTGGTATCCGGAAAAGCCTGAAGAAGGTAGTTTTGGGCTGCTTGCCACTGGAACTGAAGGAACATCTATAGCTGGTCCTACCGTGGAACCTGCTGAAGGATCGGGTGGAGAGTTACAAGTTGGGTCGGTGTTGAAACACATTATGCTTGCAATGATTTATGTTTTTATGATCTGAACAATCTGAATTATTTATACGTCTATGTTTAGCTTTGTATATTTAAAAGCTGTTTTTCTATTTATAAGTCAGAAACGGAGTTGATTGCTCTTTCTCACATTCCAATGGTTCGATTTGTACGTCTCACCAGCGCACATTGTTGTTCTAATTGGAAGAGTAATGGGAGCATTACTCTCTCAGATAGAATATGGGGGTTCCTCCAGACATGGTATACAATTACGTGCGTATTTTCCTTCAAACAAACACAGCCGAACTCGTAATACTGACATTAATATCAAATGTTGAAATCAAGAAGGTGGCAATCATAGTCTTCTGACCAACTACACAAGTGTGATTCTCCATGGTCAAAATGTACCAAGAATATTCCCGATCTACATGGTTTGGTGACACATACAAGAGAATTGTTTGGTTTTGCCCAAAACGGGGCTGCACAATATATACACATTGAGGCGACCTCTCCTGTTTCGTTAGAAAGTAAGATTTCCAAGATTAAACCGTATATGGCTGCGACGACTTTGAACTTTTCGAGAAATATGGTTGTGCATATATTAGTTTTCGATTTCACGAGAGTAGGAAGGTTTTAGCAACAGGTGAACAAAACGATGGTAGTATCAGTTCTATGTAGACTTCTTCTCAAGGTTGTAGTCTTCTGCTCTATGATTTCAAGATACTAATCATGAGCTTATCTGGTTGGCTGCTCTTCATTGAATGTGCATCACGGGGCCACTCTATACGAATTATAATGAGTATTCTGTGTCAAATCTAACGTGGCTGAGAAAGAGTCTTTTATGTAGCCATATGAGCAGAGTAACGTGCCAACATATTAGATCATATAAATTCTGGAAGCTAAAGCCGTAACCAGTATGGTTATCATTGTAACAACTAATCAACTTGGAATGAGTAGACTCGACCACAACGACTTATGCGATTACTATTACCAGAGCTGTTGTCGCCATTACCACATCTCTTGATGTTCAAATAGCAGTAACCCTAGGAGGTCTAGCAACTTTGGTCACACATGATAGCGCTATGGTTATTGTACTACAACTACTACCCGATTCAAACAATGCGGCAAATGTAACTGCTTTTCCTAGTCTGGCATTTAATGTGGACTCTGGCATGTTTGCTGGTTGAGCCATCAAATATGATACTTGTACTTTATTATCGAGCAACTCCTGTCCTTACTATACAAATGTGGAACAACAACACATAGGACATTGTGTGGCTATGCTTAACGAATGTTAGTAGTAAAATAGTAGGTCGTGTATAGTTAATCTAGTACAAAATAGTTAATACTTATAATATGTTGATGTTACTATACACTTTGTTTATATAAAAGTCCATGCCCTCCTCCCTTACATTCCTAGA